>JAODAL010014582.1:0-86944 GCA_025379985.1 Phyllomedusa bahiana | reverse complement strand
TTTTTTTTTCTAATCATGGACAACCCTTTTTATACCTTATGTAATAACCGTCTGGGGGCAGGAAAGTGTTAAGTTTAATAGTTGGTTATGTAATAAACAATCTGTTAATAACAGTCATTATTGATCGCAGGATCGCTGCTCGCCAGACGTGAGACAAGTCCATTCATCCATCACCAGTGATATACGCTAACGGCTAATAACATTGCTTTATACAGATCTATAAAAATTACCAAGATAAATTCTAGATAGCTGGATTTTATATAGACATATAGATAACAAATAGATAGATATGAGATATATAGTTCAAACCAGCAGTTTGCATAAACTATACTCGAGTATAAGCCGACCCGAATATAAGCCAAAGCACATAATTTTACCACAAAAAACTGGGAAAATGTATTGACTCGAGTATAAGCCTAGGGTGGAAAATGCAGCGGTTACTGGTAAATTTCTAAAATAAAAATGGATACCAATAAAATTACATAGGCAAGTATAGGCAGTTTAATGTCCCGTATAGTTAGGTATATGTCCCCCATAGGCAGATAGAGGCAGTTTAATGTCCCCCTGGGCAGATATGTCCCTGATAGGCAGGTATAGCGGGTTTATAATGTCACCCATAGGCAGTATGTGTCCCCCATAGGCGGGGTATAGGCAGTTTAATGTCTCCCTTTAGGCGGTATAGCAGTTTTTTTTGTCTCCCATAGGCAGGTATACGCAGGGTTATTATAAAAAAAATAAAAAAATTTCCAGTTCCGCCTCCTCTCCCTGCCTCGAGAGGCTCTCCCTGTGCTCAGTCTTCTACCCAGCACAAGAGGCATGACGTCATCAGGCCTCGTAGGCAGCATGATGACATAGCACGCCGTCTGTGCCGGAGTCTGCTTAAGGCCTCTGGAGTCCTCTGCGGAACAGGGAGCGTTCACTCTCTGCTCCGCAATAGTATTGTCAACTGTATCTGCTCTCAGAGGAGGCGCATACAGCTGAAGAGATCGCCATCAGTGCACAGGCCATGGTAGCAGCTGGACGCCAACGGTTGACTTGGTTCTCCTTAAGCCACTTTGTAGCCAGTTTGGCAGTAGCTTTGGGTTATTGTCCCTTTCCAAGACCCATTTCCGCCCAAATTTTAACTTCCTGGCTGATGTCTTGAGATGTTGCTTCATTATTGCCACATAATCTTCTCTCCTCGTGATGCCATCTATTTTGTGAAGTGCACCAGTCCCTCCTGCAGCAAAGCAACCCTACAACATAATGCTGCCACCCCCATGTTTCACAATTAGGATGGTGTTCTTAGGCTTCCAGGCTTCTCCCTTTTTACTCCAAATATAACAGTTCAATTTTAGTTTCATCAGACCACAGGCCCAATGCCCTCCAAAATGTAGGTCTTTGTTCCTGTGCATTTGCAAACATTAATCTGGATTTTCTATTTCTTTTGGAGTAATGGCTCCTTCCGGGCAGAGTGGCCTTTTCAGCCCATGTTAAATACAGTACTCGTTTCAAATGTGGATAATGACACAATCTTACCAGCTTCCGCCAGCATTCTTCACAAGGTCTTTTGCTTTGTTCTTGGGTTGATATGCATATGTCGGACCAAAGCACATTCACCTCTGAGACACAGAACCTGTCTCCTTCCTGAGCGGTATGTTGGCTGGAGATTCCCATCTTGTTTGTACTTGCATATAATTGTTTGTACAGGGTGAACGAGGCCCGCTTTTAGGTATCTGGAAATTGCCTCCAAGAATGATCCAGACTTGTGCAAGTCCACAGTTCTCTTCCTGATGTCTTGGCTAATTTCTTTAGACTTTCCCATGATGTTACACACAGAAGCAGTGTGTTTCTGGTGTGCATATAAAATACATCCACAGTTGTGTCTCTAATTAACTCAGATGTTGCCAATAAATAATCAGAAGCTTCAATAGACCTGGCATCATCATATGGGCGGTCCTCAATTGTTTAAAGGCAGAGTAATCCCCAGCATTGACATTTTCAGTAGTTTTTTTCAGCGTTTTTCGTTTTCTAAGTCTGATGAAAAACCGAATGAAAACAGATCCCATAGACTTTAATAGTAAAAGGGTTTTGGCTTGTTTTTTGCAGAAATCCACGGCAATTACAATGTTGTGCATTTCTGCAAAAAGACCGCACCAAAAAAGGTGCCAAATAAACGCAAAACGCACCAAAAAACATTAGTTTTTTGAGCTGTTTTTGACAAACAGTGGACAAAAAACCTCAGTTTTATGAACCATTTAAGGATTTCGTTTTCAGTAACTTTTTTGTCCAATGTCGTGTAGACCTCGCCTTAAATGCGGTAAAAACGACCCAGAAAACGCCATGTGAACATACCCTATGGGTGCTTTCACACGAAGCTGTGTTTTTGGTGTGTTTTTGATGCATTTTTGGATGTGTTTTTTGTGCAGAAAGGCACAGCATTTAATGCTATACATTTCTGAACAAAAAAAGCATCCAAAACGCATAAAAAATTACCAAAAACACTCCGTGTGAAAGCACCCATAGAAAGATAAATAGAGAATAGATTGATAAATGAATAAAAGAAGATAGAAGATGTTTGAAAAGAAAGATAGATAGATAGATAGTAGAATGAGATAGATAAAGATTATAATAGATATGAAAATAGAAAAGATAGGGGGATAATAGAAAATAATAGATAGATAATAATGATAGATAGATATGAGATAGATAGATAGATATGAGATAAAAGATAGTTTGAATAGACAGTAATAGATATGGGATGATAGATAAAAAATAATAAAAAAGTGATAGATAATGATAGATATGAAAAAAAAAAAGAAAAGATAGAAAGAAATAGAAGAAGATAAAATAAAGATAGATAGATAGATATGAGATGATAGATAGAAAATAATAAAATAAAGTAGAAAGATAGATATGAAAAAGAAAATAGATATGAGAAGAAAAAAGAAATAGTAATATTAAAGTATGAAAAAAGATAGATAGAAGATAGTAGATAGATAGATAGATAGATAGATGGTAGATAGATAGATAGATAAAATTAGAGATAGTTTAGATAATAGATAGATAGAAGTAGATAGATGATAGATAGAGTTTAGATAAATAGAGATAGATAGATAGATAGATAGATTATAGAGTTTTAGATTTGTTATAGATAATAGATATGAAACAGATATAGAAAGATAGATAAGGTGATAGAGTCATTAGATAGTAGATGAAATGAATGAAGGAAAAATAAGGAGTTGGGGATGGGGGGGGGAGATAGGTGAGCAATAAGAGAAAGAAATAATAGAATATGAAAAGATAATAGAAGATAGATAGATATGGGTTTTTAGATAGATAATATGAGATAGATAATAGATAGATAGATAGATTGTTAGATTTGAATAGATAATAGATATGAGGATAAGAAGAAAGATAGATAATTATAATAGATGTTATAGATGTGATTATGATAGATAGATTTTGAGATAGAGATAGATGAGAAGATAGATAGATAGATAGATAGAAAAAAAGAGATAGATTAGATAGATAGATAAGATACTGAGTAGATATATAGATAGATAGATAGATAATAGAGATAGATAGATAGATATGAGATAGAAAAGATAGATTAGATGATAGATATTAGATAGATAGATAGATAGATAGAAAGATAGATAGATAGATATGAGATAGAAATATAGATATGAAATAGATAGATAGATAGATAGATATGGGATAGATAGATAGATATGAGATAGATAGATAGATAGATAGATAGATATGGGATAGATAGATAGATATGAGATAGATAGATAGATAGATAGATAGATAGATAGAATAGTAGATAGATGATGAGATAGATTAGATATGAGATAGAATAGATAGATAGATAGATAGATATGGATAGATAGAATAGATAGATATGAGATACATAGATTATGGGATAGATAGATAGATAGATATGGATAATAGATAGATAGATAGATAGATAGATTAGATAGATAGATAGATATGAGATAGATAGATAGATAGATAGATATGAGATAGATAGATAGATATGAGATAGATAGATATGACAGATAAGATAGATAGATAGATATGAGATAGATAGATAGATATGAGATAGATAGATCCTTCTCTGTGGCCTCCCAGCTAGCACCCTCGCTCCCCTCCAATCCATCCTTATCTCTGCTGCCTGTCTTATCCACCTCTCTCCTCGCTACTCCCCTGCCTCTCCCCTCTGCCTATCCCTTCACTGCCTACCCATTGCCCAGCGAATCCAGTTCAACCTACTAACCCTGACCTACAAGGCTCTCCATAACCTCTCCCCTCCATACATCTCTGCCTTAATCTCTAGATACCTCCCCTCACGCACTCTCCGCTCCTCACAGGACCTTCTTCTCTGCTCTCCTCTTATCAGCTCCTCACATAACAGTCTCCAAGACTTCTCCCGTGCTTCACCCACACTCTGGAACCACTGCCCCAACACATCAGACTCTCCCCTCTCTCACCGCTTCAAACATAACCTGAAAACCTACCTCTTCAGCATTGCCTATAACCAACATTAACCGTGTTGCACTGCTCCGCCCCACAAACATGTCTGCCCCTCACCTTATGTCTCTTCACCCCTTCCCTGTAGATTGTAAGCCCTCGCGGGCAGGGTTCTCTCTCCCTCTGTAACAGTTGTTAGTCACTTATTGTCACTTTGTAATTGTTTGACCAATGTTAATTTATGTACCCGCCTGAAATGTACAGCGCCCTGGAATCAAGGGCGCTTCAAAATAAATGATAATAATAATAATAATAATAATATATATGAATAGATAGATATATATAGGGGATAGATAGATAGTGGAGATAGATAGGATAGAATAATAGATATGAGATAGATAGATATGAGATAGATAGATAGATATGAGGAAATAGATAGATAGATAGATAGATAGATAGATAGATAGATATATAGATAGATATGAATATAAATAGATAGATATGAGATAGATAGATAGATAGATAGTTAGATAGATAGATATGAGATAGATAGATAGATATATGAGATAGATAGATATGAGATAGATAGATATGGTAGATATAATGAGATAGATAGATAGATAGATAGATGATAGATAGATAGATAGATAGATAGATAGATAGATAGATAGATAGATAGATAGATAGATATGATGGATAGATATAGATAGATATGAACAGATGATGATATGAGATAGATAGTTGATAGATAGATATGAGATAGATATGAATAGATAGATAATATGGTGATAGATATGAGATAGATGATATGAGATAGATAGATAGATTATGAGAAGATAGATAATAGAAGATAGATAGAATAGATAGATAGATAGATATGAGATAGATAGATAAATAGATAGATAGATATGAGATAGATAGAGATAGATAGATAGATAGATAGATAGATAATGAGACAAAGATAGATAGATAGATAGATAGATAGATAGATAGATAGATAGATATGAGATAGATAGATAGATAGATAGATAGATAGATAAATAGGAGATAGATATTCTGCCTATCTGCAGCCACCTCTAGGGGGAGCTACCTGCATACTGCATAGAACATACTAGTATGAGAGTCAGGTAGACGTGTAGCTGTACAGACTGATGCTGGAGACCTGCCGCCTGCCGCCATACATGTTCCACTATCTTTATGTACTTTGTGAATCGTTCCTATGAGCAGAGAGGTTTCATTCACATTAATGTCATTTAGCAATGAGCTGTTTTATCAGGATTCCCAGGAGCGGCCGATCTGCTTCTCGTCTCCAGTCGTCGCCTGTAATCTTTATAGGATCAAGTTAAGCAGGAGACGAGCTAAGAAGCAAACAATAGAAATAATATTCAGGGTAAACATGTGAGGGCGGCCGCACAGCATCGGCAGACGGATTGTCAGGGCTCCGCTCCCCCAGACACATGTACCCCAGGCTGCACCTCAATGGGACCGGCTGATGTTCTTCTGAGGTCTATGGCACAGTGACCTCAGGAATATGTCCAATGGTTTAGGACCAGAGAACCGGGAGATCAACGAAGGAAGGACAAAAGGAGTGAGGAAGGAAGGAAGTTATGAAAAAAAGGAAAGCATCGAGGAAGAAAGTAGGAAGGAACAAAAGAAGGGAGGTAGAAGGTAATGATGCAGCAAAGAAGAAGATGGAAGGAAAGAAGAAAGGAAGAAAAGTAGGGAGGGAGAAAGAAAAGTGAAAAGAAAGACAATGACAGAGTGAAAACAAGGAAGGATTGGAGAAAGGAAGGAAAAAGGGTAGGAAAGACGTGTTAGAGGAATGGAAGGAAGGGTGTTAGAAAATAATAGAGGGAGGAAAGAAGATGGAGAAGTAAGAAATGATTAAAGAGAAAAGGAAATTCAGAAAGTTAACAAAGGGATGAAAGGGAGGGAAGGAGGAGGGAAAGAAGAAAGGAAAGAAAAATTAGGGTGAGAGGGAGGAGAGACAGAAAAAGGAAGAAAGAGTTTAGGAAGAAAGAACCAAAGAGAAAGTATGAGGAAAGAAGGAAGGAAGTAAAGAAGGGACAGAGAAGTAGGGAGTGAGGAAGGAAAACATATGTAAGGAAGTGAATAAAGGAGGAAACAAAGAAAAAATAAAGGAACTGGAAAGAATAGATTAACAGAATGAAAGAAGTGAGGAAGAAGAGAAAGAAGGGAGGAGAAAAGGAAAGAAGGGAGGATAAAAATGGAAAGAGGGAAAGCGAAGTGGAAAGAAGGAAAAGTAAAAAGAAGGAATAAAGTAAAGAGAAAGGAGGAGGAAGGAAGGGAGGAATGGAAGGAAGGAAAGGAGGGAGGAAGGAAGAAAGGAAGGAAGAGGGAAGGAAAAAGGAAGGGAGGAAGGTAGGAAGGAAGAAGGAAGGAAGGGAGGAAGGAAAGGAAGGAAGGAGGGAGAGGAAGGAAGCAGTGTTTCCCACTTAATAGTAGCGGGGAACGGTTTCACAAGGGTGGTCTTTCTCTATGAGATGTATGACGTGAGACATGAGTCACAGTTGCAGGACCAAACATGACCTATGGACAAGAAGAAAGCCTCTTCCTACCTCTCCTATAAGACACCAGAATTCAGGAGAAGTGGGCTCTCTGTCCCACTTTATGGGGAATGTAATGCACTAGTATTGATTTCCACACATGATCTCTTATGGACGCTGCTTTGCTTCATCACAAACCTGCATTTAAGTTCATTCTATGCAGAAAAATCAATTGTCTTCTGCTCATCCGTCTGACATTGTGACCTGAGGGTATGAAATATTAGTGTGCCCGTCACCTCTTCACCATAATGGATGGAATTTATGGATGTTTACTAAAAGGAGCACTTTTAGGCCCCATTAACCCCACTCATTACAATGAAGAGTTGACTACAAATCTGTGGCCACCAGACTGTTGTCTGGTTGAAATTTTAGGAACCCCCTCATATCTGAAATCAGGAGACATCTAGATCAGCATAATGGAAATTTTCCAACCTATTGGCTGTCCAGCATTAGGGTTGCTTGAATATGTTTCTGTTTAACACCAGATTAACTGAACTTGTGAATCAATGCAGGTTCAGGACATCCAGAACCGAAATTTTTTCTCTCTGTCGCTAACCCTAAATCTGGCCCTAATTCTAACTATAATTGTAACCTTAAGTTGGGATTAGATGTAGGGTTCTTAACTGGTGTGCAGGGCTTCAATTACCAGTCCTCATCGCCTCTGGGGTCCTTCACTTGTGGGCTCTGTGACCTCCAATCCCATAGTTCTCATTCCCAGACATCACTTCTGGTTCAACATCAGGGCACCCTACTGTGAAACTGGACCAGAAGTGGTGTTGGCCATGACATTGGACGGGAAGTGACATCAAAACGTTATGCGAGGCTGAAGATGATAGTGACTGGTGAATTATGCTCTGCAGATCAGTTAAAAATTCCTAACCCTAATCCCAAATTTGGGTTTGGTTTACAGTCACATTCAATTTTTGGGTGATTTCTGCCCAAGAATGTATTCAGGTCAACCCAAATCGAAGCACTTAGATAAAGGTCTAATTTGACTTTGACCAAAATTTGAAGCGCAGTCCTTTCCCTTTAGTGTTTCTAGCATCCCAAACGTAATATTCTCTTTTAAAAGTTGCCAACATGGGAAGTAAACTTCGGGCTATGACCTATACTGTTTGGTGCAGCTTGCTCCTCTTTTTCAGAAATACATTGTAGAGGGTCATAAAAAAGGGGGAAACCAAGCCCTTCTTTCCTGGATGGCAAAGCCTGGCATTATCATGAGGACCAATGTTGCTCTTTGGCACAAGGTCCCCCTCTTGGCCAGGTTCAGATTGGTCATACTCAAGACCAAGACCCAAGATCAAAACTTATCAACAGGGCCTTATTTGAGGAGGGGGCACAGTCCGGGCTCATACTGATGCTGACCACCTGTTGACTGTATAAGTCTGGGCGGTCAGCATCTAACTCTGCATGACCTCTGTATGGAGAAGGCAGGGGTGGTTTTTACCATCCCTGCCTTGTTGATCGTTACATGTACAATGCTCAATGAGGGCCAACAGGTGCGGTCACGTGACCGCAGCGGCTCTATAACTACAGAAGCTTTTGGGTTTTATCAGACCCAGATTGGCTCTGCAGTGACTTCAGGGGATGTATATCTGCTGTATCTGGGACTAATATATCAGCTAAAGAGGAAATCAGCAAAAAAAATGCCCCCTAAAGATTTGACTTTATGTGGATTGGGCACAATATATGAAATAAATTAAATAAAGCACAAAAAAACTTGCCAAAAAACTGACTGCCCAAATCACAACTTTTATCCCCAGCCTTGACCCCCACACATAAACTTCCGTGACAGAAAAAGGACACGATTCTGAAACTCAACTTAAAGCCACTTTTGCTGTTAAAGTAAAATAATTTTTTTTTTAAAAATGTGAAGAGCAGAGATTTTCTATAAAAAATTATGTTAAAATTCTTAATATAGAACAAAGACTTATGGGAAAGAGCTGAATAGCTCCCCAGCGCCATCTGTTGGTTGTAGTAAACCTCAATTCACCTCTGACTCACTAAGTTTGCATTGGAACCAAGCCAGTTCATCTACAGACAGAAGTTTCGGGGTGTTTGCCCCTCATCAGTGCAGAGTAGAACTTAGCTGCTGGCTAGGTGAGAAGTGAGTGTGGCTCAGAAAGGGTAATGTATCTGATTGGGGAGAGGCACTATGTCGGTGTGTGAGGATTTATTTGCCTTTTCACACCTCGCTGGGTCTTTGCATAGTACAAAGGATTATGGAAAAGAGCTGAGTTATACGATTTAATCACATGTAAATTGAGGATTTATGCATCCAATAGATGGCACTGGTGAGATCTTTCCCAAACGCCTTTGCTCTATGCAAATGCAAAATGGTGAATAAATCCTCACACACCGACATGGTGCCTCTCCCCAATGAGATACATTGCTCCTTCTAAGCCACACTTGCCTCTCACCCAGCCAGCAGGTAAGTTCTACTCTACTCTGAGGAGGGGCAAGTATTGGAACTCTATCTGTTTTAGTAGTGGAGTTCATTGATTTTGTAACCTCGTGCAGGTGCCTTATGGCCCAGCGAGGGAGCAATTGGATCTCTATCTGCTTCGGCAGTGGAAGTCACCGACTTTGTGACCTCGTGCAGGTGCTTTCTGGTTGGGCAAGGAAGCATCCCATTTAGGTTTGAGGGGGCACATTACTTTTAAGTATGGGTCTGCGATAGACCATATCCTCAATGCATTGTTTTTGTGTGGCACATGTTGAAGGTTTTTTTTTGTGTACTTTGGTGTTAAGAAGGAGGAATTCACTTTCTTGCTTTCAATCATTTTTAGATTGCAAGAATAACCTATTCAATTGTGAATTGAAAGTTAATAAATAGAATAGATGGTGCCAATGATCTCTTCTTCTCTTTCCCAGAAGCCTTTCTTCTGTTTAAATGCCCAGTGAAGTGTGAAAAGGCAAATAAATCCTCACATACTGACATGGTGCCTCTCCCCAGTTATATACATTACCCCTTCTAAGCCACACTTGCCTCTTGCCCATCCAGCCAGTAAGTTCTACTCTGCACTGAGGAGGGGCAAACACCCTGAAACATCTGTCTGTAGATGAACTTCACTGGCTTGCTTTCGACCATTTTTACATTGCAAGATTGAGTCAATTGTGAATGGAAAATTACTACATCCAATAGATGAAGCCAGTGAGCTCTTCTGCTCTTTCCCAAAAGCCTTTGTTCTATGCAAATGCCCAGTGAGGTTCGAAAAGGCGAATAAATCCTCACACCGACATGGTGCCGCTCCCCAATTAATTTTAGTCAATTGTGAATCGAAAATTACTACCTCTAATAGATGGAACCGGTGAGCTCTTCTGCTCTTTCCAAAAAGCCTTTGTTCTATGCAAATGCCCAGTGAGGTCCGAAAAGTTGAATAAATCCTCACACACCGACATGATGCCTCTCACCAATTAATTTATTAGTCAATTGTGAATCGAAAATTACTACCTCTAATAGATGGAGCCAGTGAGCTCTTCTGCTCTTTCCCAAAAGCCTTTGTTCTATGCAAATCCCCAGTAAGGTACAAAAAGGTGAATAAATCCTCATACACCGACATGGTGCCTTTCCCCAATTAATTTATCAGACAATTGTGAATCTAAAATTACTACATCCAATAGATGGAGCCCGTGAGCTCTGCTCTTCCAAAAGCCTTTGTCTATGCAATCCCGAAGGTACAAAAGGTGAATAAATCTCATACCGACATGGTGCCTTTCCCCAATTAATTTATCAGACAATTGTGAATCTAAAATTACTACATCCAATAGATAGCACCGGTGAGCTCTTCTACTCTTTCCCAAAAGCCTTTGTTCTATGCAAATGCCCAGTGAGGTGCAAAAAGGCGAATAAATCCTCAGACACCGTCATGGTGCTTCTTCCCAATTAATTTATTATTTCTTTTAAAAAAAAACAAGTTAAAAACTGCACAAAAATAATCACAACAACCCACAAATATATAATTCCTGGATAAACCAAATATTAAGAATAAATCCATATATATTCACACAGGACATCAAAAGTATGAAATATTAGGTCATTTTTATTGATTCATTTATCCTAAGAAACATAGTAGACAAACATATATTAAAAAATAAGATCATAAAATTAGGAGACGTATACATGCACACAGGGGAAGGTTCAATCATGATCAATCAATAAAAAGCGTGTAATATATAAATGATTCACAACATGACTTATACATCTACAAATTGAATGGTCAGGAAAAAATTAGTAGAAAAGCTGAGCATGAGAAAGGGCTCAAATCTGTGTGTACTAAGTAAAAGGAAAATAAAGAGGCGCAGTCAGGAAGTGGTTAGTGCGTGGCACGACATGTTAATGGGGGGAAGAGATTTTTTTTTTTTCCCTGCCCTGAGGGTGATTTAGCCTAATAATGCCCCTTCCCATCCGGGAGATACAACATTGGACTCCTACCATACCAGAACATTGGATCTCATGGCTTTCATTAGTGGTCGGGAGGTTGGGAGGATTTGGCCCAACCCGAACATTGGGCAACAGTTTTGCAACAGTTGAAGAGTCCAAGGTTGGAGACCACTGACCAGATCATATGAAATTGGCATCAGAATAATTTCCTCCCCAATTATTTGATCCATGATCATCACTATTTCTAAAAAAAATTCTATGAACGAGGCTGAATTGACTGCGGTGAGGATTAGATGGTGATTACGCTGTGTTCATCGACGAGTGTAGGTTGTGTTACCGCTCGCTGTCAGTCAAGGGCAAATGCTATAAGCTGCCAGTGAGAAAAAACCTAATCTATATATCATTCGTGAGTGCTTATAAACAAGGCCTGGGAATCTCACGGGACACATGATAAAATAGCTGTTTATCTAGCAGATGCATTGCGCGGAGCAGGGTCAAGTGTTAGCACTTCATGGACTGGAGCCAAACTATATCAAATGCGTCCTCCACCCTCTATGCAGAAGCCTGGCAACTGGTTATTTCCTATACGAGCAGGTATTGCAGATCTGCATGTCGCTTCCTCGGCTTCTTTTACTGTTCATCTGTGATTTCAGTCCCTTTTGATCGGTCAGACCATGAGTCCGTCTCATAGTCTCATCATTTTAAGTGACCCTACCATGGTCTACAGCAGTGGATCCCAACCTATGGCTCTCTAGTTGTTAGGAAACTACAACTTCCTACAGCTGTGAGGACATAATAGAAGTTGTAGTTTCCAAACAACTAGAGAGCCATAGGTTGGGATCCACTGCTGTAGACCATGGTAGGGTCTGTGGTCAAAATGGGCATGGACTTGGACCACCGGTGTTTTGGGTTTTTCCCCCCATTCTATGTGAATATAATGATTTCAACAGAGGAGAAAGGGAAAAAGAAAAGGAGGAAGGAGGGAAAGAAGAGAAGAGGAAAGAACAAAGAAGGGGAAAAGGAGGAAAGAAGAATGGAAAGAAGGAAGGGACGAAGGTGAAAAAAGCTAGGACAAAAAGAAAAAAGGGAAGGTGGAAAGGAAGGAAGGAAGGAAGGAAAAAAAGGAGGAAGGTAGGAAGGGAAAGAGGGAGGAAGGTAGGAGGGGAAACAGGGAGGAAGGGAGGAAGGAAAGAAGGGAGGAAGGGAGGAAGGTAGGAAGGGAAGGAGGGAGGAAGGGACGGAAGGAAGGTCAGGGAGGGAGGGAGGTAGGAAGAAAGGAACAGAGGGAGGAAGGGAGGAAGGGAGGAAGGGTAGAAGGGAGGAAGGGAGGAAGGGAGGAAGGGAAGAAGGGAGGAAGGAAGGAAGGAACACTCCAACATATTCATCTTCAAAAAAGACCTTTGCACAACTTGTTCCTTATCTAAGTGACTCTGTAGATTGGATGTAATGTTGCACTTCAGATTTAGGTCAAAACAATTTGGTCCAATCCGAATTTTGGGCATCCAAGAAACAGCCGAGTGGGAGAATCAGATAACTAATCCGTAGTCCACCAGCCAGACAGGAAAAAAGAAATGTATCATGCCCTTCCTTTTTCCTCCTGAGTGTCAGACTGTCAATTGGAAGCCTGATTTTGTTTCTCAAGCTGCCGATAGAATGCCCAAAATTCAGGTTGGACCAAATCAGCACTGATCTGAATCCAAATCCATTGTTTGGCAAAATTTGGTCCAGTATAAATCTGAAGCACAGCACTAATTTGAAGGTTTATTGGTGCCAATCTTTCAATTAAGGGAGTGAAGGGGTTGGCTCCTCATGCTATTGGCTACTAACCACAGGAGTTAATCAAGCTTCAGTAAAAGGATTTTTTTTAATCCTTTCCTCCATCTAACCTCATGCTTGCCACCAACTTTAGTGTATCTAACACAAAAGGGGTCGAAGTTTAAACAAAAAAGTAATTACTTTGTGGAAATTGCCAGAGGAGGGGAAAAATAAACAAATGTAAAATTTATATCTTATGTGACTTAAGGCACAAGGACCTGGAATACCTAGAGTCCACCAGTAGAGTTGGTTCTTGAGATCTACCATTGGAGTGCTTCTTGGGGCCCACCAGTGGAGTTGAATCTTGGGTCCACCAGTGGAGTTGATTCTTGGGTCCACCAGTGGAGTTCTTTGGACCCACCAGTGGAGTTGATTCTTTGGGCCCACTAGTGGAATTGATTCTTTGGGCCCACCAAGGAGTTGCTTCTTGGGGCCCACCAGTGGAGTGATCCCGGGGGCCACCAGTGGAGTTATTTATTGCAGCTTAGCAATGGAATTTGTTCTTGGGGCCCAGCACTGGACTTTATTCTTTGGGCCCAACAGTGGCGTTGCTTCTTGAGGCCCACCAGTGGAGTTGATTCTTGAGGCCCACCAGTGGAGTTGATTCTTGGGCCCACCAGTGGAGGTGAGTCTTGGGGTCCACCAGTGGAGTTAATTCTTGGGGCCCACCAGTGGAGTTGATTCTTGGGGTCCACCAGTGGAGTTGATTCTTGAGACCCACCAGTGGAGTTGATTCTTGGTGCTCACCAGTGGAGTTGGTTCTTGAGGTCCACCAGTGGAGTTGGTTCTTATGGCCCACCAGTGGAGTTTGTTCTTGGGTAGTCCACCAGTGGAGTTGATGTTTAGGGCCCATCCATTAGATATAGCACATACTGCACATTCCTCTTGCTTTCTGTTTCTTTTCCTTTTACCCTAAAAAGCAGCTTTCGAACTGCCATACCGAGGAGCCCGCTATGCCCAAGGACCCACTGGGTTGTTTACCCTGCTCCCTTGTGTCCCAATCTGAGCCTATACAGGCAATACTCAAAGGCTTGAAAAACAGCAGGATCAAGGTGATTTTCCTCTTCTGTTATCATAATACAAAACTACAAAAAAAAACCAAACATCAAAACTTTAAAAAAAATCTTTGAAGGTCACGAAACATCTCCAACCTGGAAGCTTTGCTCGCCGGTCCCGGAGCACATTGTGTGTTGCTACTATGAAGTAAACAGACACAACATCGATCGCTTCCTTCATGGGGGTGGAATGAGCTAAGCTCGGTATCTTGGGGTAATCCGGACCGTTATCCGGGGGTCAGTCGGGAGCACACAGCTTTAATGCTAATTTTCTTTTCAGCCTCCTTTCTTCTATTCCCATAGAAAGTCATTTTATCAGGGCGGAAGGGGGAGGAAGTGGAACATTGCCGAATAAATCTAAGATGCTAATCCCTGGTATTACACACCTGTGCCGGGCCTCGCGGCCTAGACAATTTTTGATATTCTGCATTCAGCCTTCGACTTGGAATGTGATTATTGTAATTGACATGAAACAGGAACATGATGTCATTATTAAGGGGGCGACAGGCGGGACACGCAAGGCGTATGTGTGTAGAATAAACGCGGGGCTGGAGGAGCAGCAGGGCAATACATTATACTGTGTCGGCCATGGTGTCTCCTGGGATGCTGTAATGTCTAGTTAAGTGAATGTCATGCGTGAGATGTCACCTTGATGGGATGGTAAAACAACTCTAGAGAGGGACTGGCTGCCATCAATTAACATTTCCTGACGTGACTGTAGAGACGGTGCTGGGCCGACTACTGATCAGGCATGCATGCATTTTCAGGATTGTTACCATATACAATAAAAAAAAAAAACTAAATTTGAAATGCCTACAGTGCACTGGACCAAACATTTCCAGGATTGAGAATAGTTGGACTGACCCCCAACCAGGCTTGGACTGGCCACAGGGGAGTATGTGCAGTCATGTGCAGTGGTTATAAGGTGGTCCCCAGGAATCAGATTCACTGATGGGCCCCAAGAACCGAGTCCACTGGTGGGCCCCAAGAATTAACTTCATGGGTGGACCCCAAGAACTAACTACACTGGTGGGCCCCAAGAACCGAGTCTACTGGTGGGCTCCAATAATTAACTTCATGGGTGGACCCCAATAACCAGCTCCACTGGTGGGCCCCGAGAATCAGCACCACTGTTGGGTCCCACAAATAAGCTCAACTGGTGGGCCCCAAGAATTAACACCACTGGTGGGCCCCAAGAATTAACACCACTGGTGGGCCCCAAGAACTAACTCCACTGGTAGGCCCCAATAATTAACTCCGCTGGTGGGCCACAAGAATCAGCACCACTGGAGGGCCCAAGAATTAGCTCCACTGGGGCCCCAAGAATTAACTCCACCAGTGGACCCCATCAATAAGCTCCACTGGTGGGCCTCAAGAATTAACTCCACTGGTAGGCTCCAAGAACTAACTCCACTGGTGGACCCCAAGAATCAACTCCACTGGTGGGCCCCAAGAATCACCTCCACTGGTGGGCTCCAAGAATTAGCTCCACTGGTAGGCCCCAAGAATCAACTCCACTGGTGGAAAGACAAGAATTAACTCCACTCTGGGCCCCAAGAATCAACTCCACTGGTGTACCTCCAGGATCAACTCCACTGCTGTACCTCAAGGATCAACTAGTGGGTCCTAAAAATAAGCTCCACTGGGGCCCCAGGAATCAACTCCACTGGAGAGCCCCAAGAATTAACTCCACTACTGGGCTCCAAAAACCATCTCCACTGGTGGGCCCCAAGAATAAACTCTACTGGTGGGCCTAAATAATTAACACTACTGGTGGACACCAAGAAACATCTCCACTGGTGGGCCCTAGGCACCCCAGTTCGACGCTGCCCCCAATAGAGAAATACCAAATAACCACACTCAGAGTAAATAAAATATCTCTTATCTCATGGCTAAAGTAAAATCTATTGACCAATGAATTCAGAAAAATTCTTCATCTACCTGTCCCTTCACAGCTAATCTTTGTAGTGACAAACCTCCTTTAAAGCAGGGAAATTTTCCTATAGCCATAGATAATATATAAGCCTCAGTTACAGGGAAAATTTAAAAAAAATAAAAAATACAATAAAAATACAGGGAATCCCTGGGTTACAAACAAAATAGGGACTGTAGGTTTGTTCATAAGTTGAATTTGTATGTAAGTCGGAACAGGTATATTTATGAAATGCAACTAGTTTTGGATAGTGCAGGGAAGGGTTTTTACATTTTTTAGCTCTCTCTGCCCTTGTTAAGAAGATTTCACCTCATTTTCACCTCTTGAGTTGCTATGGCATGCTGGAACTTGTCATTCCACAGCTACCATCTGCTGTGGAACATGGAACTACAAGTGCCAGCATGCCTCATAAGTCTCCGTTTGTAACTAGGGGACAGATGTAAGTCGTAACGGTGTATTAAAATAATGTAAGATAAAATAATTAAAAAAAAAAGTTTTTTTAGGCCTCCTAAAACTTTATATCACTGGAGGGCCCAAGAATTAGCTCCACTGGGGCCCTAAGAATTAACTCCACCAGTGGACCCCATCAATAAGCTCCACTGGTGGACCTCAAGAATTAACTCCACTGGTAGGCTCCAAGAACTAACGTCCGTGACAGAAAAGTGACAAAATGACACAACTTATTTTAGCGCCACTTTTCCTCTTAAAAAAATAAATTAATTAATCAAAGTGAAAAACAATCTTTTACAATTGTTTTGTTTTACTTTTTTCCCTTATATTATAAGAAAAAAAAGGATGTAAAAATGTCATAAAATAAAGCCTAAGATATCACAGAAAAAAGGCATTCTTATAGCGTTCAAACCTAGGGGGTCCCATGGTGCTCCGATATGATACTTAAAAAACACAAAAAAAACTAGCAGCACTGGAAATTTTTTTTTGCAAGGAAAGTGTTAAAAACGACTTCTTTTTGTGACGATTAGCTGTAAAAAAAAACAATAGTTAATGACGGCTTTATCTTCCCTCTGAATTATGGATGTCTTTTCTAACTGTTCGCCCCAGTCGTTATCTCTCTACCAAGCAAGAAGATTAGGTCTGGTATCTTCCTCGCAGACAAGGAAGAAGGGACGAGGGCTGGCCATGAATTCTAATAAACGAAAGTTTCAAGGATTGAGATGACTCGGGAGCCGGAGAACTACAGGTGTCAGACGCAGAGAAGGATTCTGGGGTAACCGGTCTATTATAATACAAAATGCTGAATACAGTCCATAAAGTCTTAAAGGGGTTTTGCCACGAAGTAAAACTGAGGTGGGAAGTTTGTAAATTAAATAATAAACATTTTCACCGTTCATCATTATTAAAAATTCTGCACCGTTTTTGTCTTAGCTGCTCCTTTAGTGATCCATTGTTTACAGCTCGTCTCCAGGGGATACGTCCAGGGCTGAGAGCTCCTCAATCCTGGTCGCACATGCTCAGACATCACCTCTCCTCTCAGGCAGCTACTGAGTGTTCAAACCCCAGGTGCTGTCATTCTAGTCCCGTCCTCTGTACTCCTTAGTAATTAGTCAAACAGTGAAAATAAATAAAAAAGAAGCCTCAATGAGGTTTGTGCATTGATAAAGAGAAAAAAAATCCACAGGTTTGGTTCCTGCAGGAATTTGAACCGTGGACCCTTGTGTTGTGAGGCAAAAACTTTACCTCTGAGCTACTCACAATGCTCTACATAAACAGACCTTTCTTTGACTAGAGATTGGAAAGGCCTGGTGATGTCATCCTGCAGAGTCACATGATATGCAATTAAAACAAATCACACACCCCCCTTCTGAGCACACAGAGCTGAAGAGCTGGATGCAGGAGGTATGAAAAACCCCTTTAAAGGGACGATGTCAGAGCACAGGAGGTGATGACTATTGGACTCTTCCCAGTCGGCACCCCCGATCAGATGAATAAAACTTTTTGGAGACAGGACACGAGTCCCAATTTCTTCTTTGCTGTTCAGCCATTTTTGACCGCGTCGTCCCCGCCTCATCCCTACTCCTTCTTCAGGATCAGGCTCACTTTCCTTAGTACATCTGAGTTTGCACGCTAAAACACTTTTTTGCACTTGGTTATTCTACTAATATTTTTTTTTGTGGTAAATATGGCTTCATTTTTGTAATGACAGGAGTAGTGGATCCTCTAGACCACTACAAGCCACACCATGAAGCGGAATCTAAGTAGGTCCCGGTGTTCACCAGAGCCCGCCACAAGACAGGTTGGGAGTCCTACCAGGTCGCTACCCCTGTCATGACTTGCTTGCAGTACCAGCCGAGGTGTACAGAATAGTCAAGCAAAATCTTAGTCGGGGATAGGCAAAAAGGTCAGGACAGGCGGCAAAGGATGGTGCTCGAGGGACAGAGGCAATGGGTACAGTACACGGTAAAGTAACGGATTAGATCTGGAATGCTTTCTCAATAAGCAATAGGCACTAAAGATCCGGCAGGGAACTAAGGGAGGTGTCCCGGATATAAAGGGTCAGCACCCAGCACTAACCAGTTACTGGTGCTCTGATCCTTTAGATTCCAGGGAGCCAACGCTTGCGCCCTAGAGAACGGGAGTGCGCCCACCGGCCAGCAGAGGAGTGCGGAAGAGCAGGAGCGCAGCTAGGAAAGTTCCTGCTGGCAATACGAGCGCGCCCACAGCCCGGCAAGCGGTTCGGGGCACCACTTGTCCCCGGCAGTGCACAGGCAGAGGGGACCAGAGTACACATGTGGCCCAATATACAGGCTGCGGGGCAACTTGTTATAATTTTTGTCATTTTAACATTCAATTTTTTTTCCTTGTGCAAATAGTATAAAAAAAAGTAAATTTTTTAATTTTTTTTTTTTACACTTGTTTAATCTACTAATTTCTTTCTGTGATAGAAAAGGCTTTATTTTTATGTTATTTTTACATTTGAATTTTTTTAAATAGTAATATGAGAGAAAATAGTAGAATTTCTTTTTTTTTTTTAAATCAGTTTTTACTTTTTAAAAATTTATTTACAGCAAAAGTGCGCTAAAATAAGTTTTTTTAATTGAATCACTATACCACCATGGTCACTGTATGGGAGGAGTACAGCCAAACACACCACTCACCTGTACTCAGAATTCCCATAGAACAGAATGGAGTGGGAAAGCGTGACCGGCTCTTCATTCTAAGCCAACACTTTATGGGGTCCATTTCTGAAATAGGTGCGGACCTCGGAGGTGGCACCCACACCAATCACACTGTGATAGCATATCCTAAAAATATGCCATCAAAATCTACGTGACACTGAGGACACTGAAGGACAGATGGGATCAATCAGAAAGATGTTCCCTCTATACATTCTTATTAGAATATTAACAAAAAAAGAGCGTTGTTGAAGGTTGGGGCAAGCGGTCTGATTTTTTTTTCCGTCACTCCTGTCCATGGACTAGGTCTGATTCCAGCTGATCTCTTGTCCAATCCGTAGGTCTAAGTTGCAATACTATATACCACCTATAGGCAACAGTGGTGCTGTTCCTTGGGAAAAGAAGACCACTCTTAGGTTGTGAGTAAATGTGACTGGCAGGGAGAAAACACAGCGCACATGTCACAAGTCCCTTCGTGGCCCGTCTACTGAGCCATGGCCGCACCTGTGTCCCTGAATGCTGCATCACGTGGCTTCCCCCATCATCTTCCTCTGCTGTTGGATCTCCCCTAGACTTCAGAATTTCTAAAAAGGTGCCATAGACCCTGGACCGGGTGGGTGTCTGTGCTGCCTTGGGTGTGGTGCTTTTAAGGGCTAGTGCATGCCACCCAGCTTTCTGGACCTATCTCCTGCTGCCCGTTTCTGATTATTGATGCACTTCATATTGTCTATAGTGTTATTTCATATTCTGTTCTGTGTTTGTCTGCCTGCACTGACCTTCCACCTGTGACCTGTTTACACAAGAAATCCAACTGCTCTGACCTTCTGCTTGTGCCCCAACCATGTCTCTGCCTAACCCTTACATACTGCTCCTGCACACCTGCTATCACCATGACTGACCACATTGGGGGTAATGACCTGGAAGTTCCCTAAATCAAAGTCCAGATCCCTCGTACAAAGGGTTAAAGGGGTGAAGACCAGGGGACTCCTTAGACTTTCATTCTTGGATAGTTCTTGGCAAAAACTCATGGTTGACACAGATGACCTACTACCTGCTCGAGACAACGTGTTGTGAGCTCAAAAGACTATTTTTGATATTGAGTTGGAGGTCCCACTTGATTGGCAGTGACGAGCACAAGAGACCTCCCTGTGAGAAATCAATTCTACTTTATTGAAAATAGGGAGCAGTTTTTTATACAAGGGTTTAAAGGGGTGAAGACCAGGGGACTCATTAGACTTCACCTCTTGGGTAGTTCTATGCAAACATTCATGGTTGACACAGAGGACCTACTACCTGCTCGAGACAACATGTTGTGAGCACAAAAGGCTATTTTTGGTATTGAGTTGGACGTCCCACTTGATTGACAGTGATGAGCACAAGAGACCTTCGTGTGAGAAATCAATTCTACTTTATTAAAGATAAGGAGCAGTTTTTATGGTGAAGACCAGGGGACTCCTTAGACTTCACCTCTTGGGTAATTCTGTGCCAAAATTCATGGTTGACACAGAGGACCTACGACCTGCTCGAGACAACATGTTGTGAGCACAAAAGGCTATTTTTGGTATTGAGTTGCAGGTCCCACTTGATTGGCACTGACGAGCACAAGAGACCTTCCTGTAAGACAACAATTCTACTTTATTGAAGATAGGGAGCAGTTTTTATACAAGGGTTTAAAGGGGTGAAGATCAGGCGACACCTTAGACGTCACTTCTTGGGAAGTTCTACACAAAAACTCATGGTTGACGCAAAGGACCTACTGCCTTCTTGAGACAACATGTTGTGAGCTCAAAAGGGTATTTTTGATATTGAGTTGGAGGTCCCAATTGATTGGTAGTGATGAGCACAAGAGACCTTCCTGTGAGAAATCAATTGTACTTTATTGAAGATAGGGAGGGGTTTTTATACAAGGGTTTAAAGGGGTGAAGACCAGGGGACTCCTTAGACTTTCCCTCTTTGGTAGTTCTGGGCAAAAACTCCTGGTTGACACAGAGTACCTTCTACCTGCTGGAGATAATGTGTTGTGAGCTCAAAAGGTTATTTTTGATATTGAGTTGGAGGTCCCACTTGATTGGCAGTGACGAGCACAACAGACCTTCCTGTAAGAAATCAATTCTACTTTATTGGAGATAGGGAGCAGTTTTTTTTATACAGAACAGAAGGTTTTATGTCAGTATGTGTATATGTTATGAGAGTTAATACTACGAGTTACTTTCTAGCAGACTCTGTAGATACACAACGTGCGATCGACTTCTAATGTCCTTGGGAGACAAAGCGATTAACAGAAAACAGATTCTCTTTGTATAAATAGTTTAAAGTAAAATACAAGAACAAAATGGAGATGGGAGACAAATGCTTTCTACATCAACGTTAGTAAAACGAGAAGTTCCTCGTCAGCCCTTCCCGGTGACTTGAGGGCAAAGCATTTGGCCCCACCATGGGAGCCAAGCAATGCCTCCCATGTTTCTTGTACAACACATCTTCCTGACCTCGGTCCAGTCTTGTTATATGAATTGTTGGGGCTGTTGATGACCTGGAATTTATCTGTATATATTCTTTCCCGGAATCGGAGCGTCTCTCTGATCCCTCACTATTGATTCCAAAAATCCTTCAGGCTATCAATACTACAACCATAACCTTTTGCTCAAGGAATTGCTGCTTACTGCTTTTCATTTTTCTTTTCATTTTTTTTGCATTCCTTTACAATTTAGTTTTCCATCCACTCTTAAAAGTCTTCAGAATTTATAAAAAAAAAAGCACCGTGGACCCAGGACCGGGCGGGCGTTTGTGCTGCCTTCTGCAAAGTTTGCTATTTAATTAACTTAAACCATTTTTAATCAATACAGTGAGGTTTTCCCAGCTGGATGGAGAAGAAAAGTTAGTGCAGCGTGCTAAAAGCTTCTGCTGCGGTATTGCTTATCGCATAAATAATGTGTGAAATTAGAGCAAAGAAGAAAAATGAGCGGCCCATTAGGACAAAAACCCAACAAAATGTGCTGAACATGAAGGAGAGAGTGTAGGAGACATCATGTATGCCAAAAGTCTACCCTCGCCCTATGTCAAAATACACTTGACGAGGCAAAGTGGCTTCTTGGCGTCACTCCACCTCCCTACACCCAAAGCACATGCCCTGCCAGAACCCCCATAGCTACAACCCTAAGGCTAAAAATGCTAAAATATCTTCTACTGCTGCTATGAGGTCCATGACAAAGAGGAAGGGAGAGCAAGATGGGAGGCATGTTTACATGTTCCTCTTAGAAACCAACACGCATCTTCGCAGTAAAAGGCTTAGGCTCTGCTGTGGATGTCTTGAGGTTTGTTGCCCTATTTGCTGCCCTGTTGTCATTTAGAGGAGATCATTTCTGGCATCTCCATCACAAATAAGTGACCTTCCACAAAATATTCCATTAGATGTAAATGGAGTTGGAGAACCTCTATTGGCATGCTTGGGATGGGAATTGTAGCCATTTTTCATATGGAGTCAAACGTATCTCCACAATAAGAGTCTGAGCTAAGGATTACTGTGGATGTGCTGCAGATTTGTTGTCCTGTTGTTCTTCAATGGAACCCATCTGTGGCATCTTTATCACAAATTAGTGATCTAGCATTACATTTTCCATTAGATATAAATGGACTTGGAGAAACTCCTTTGGCACGCTTGAGATGTGTTTTGTCGCCATTTTCTGATGATGAGTCCAACATGTATCTCCACGGTAGGAGTCCGAGGCTGAGTTTTGGATTTCTCCTATGGATGTGCTGGAGATTTTGCTGCCATATTGTCATTCAGGGGAGTACATCTCCATCCCAAATAAGTGACCTTCCATTGGATGTAAATAGAGTGGAAAATATTCCATTGACATGCTTGGGGTGTGCATTGTCGCCCTTTTTAAAATGGCGTTCTGAAACCCATGTCAAATCCAATCCCTGTAAACATAGCTTACCATTAGGACACATTAGGAAATCTTAGAGTAGGGACTAACGCCCACTTCTATAAGCCAGGGTGGAGATTTACTAACAAAGAGCATCTCCAGCTTTGAAAGAATTAGACCATCTATGTTTTATATGGTTGGCTGTTCTTTGAGCCATGTCATCTAACTATAGGCGCCTCTTATTTAAATTATTGGCCAATGGTATCAGCTAATCACCAGAGGTGTCTGAAGCGGGACCCATGCCGAACAACTGGCTGATGGATTTTACTTCCATTGCTTCTATTTAAATGTATGGCAAATGGTTTCCGCTAATCATGGGAGGTGTCTGAAGCTGGACCCATGCCGAACAACTGGCTGATGGGTTTCACTTCCATTGCTTCTATTTAAATGTATGGCAATGGTTTCCGCTAATCATGGGAGGTGTCTGAAGCGGGACCCATGCCGAACAACTGGCTGATGGGTTTCACTTCCATTGCTTCTATTTAAATGTACGGCAAATGGTTTCCGCTAATCATGGGAGGTGTCTGAAGCTGGACCCATGGCGAACAACGAGTTGATGGGTTTCACTTCCATTGCTTCTTTTTAAATGTATGGCCAATGGTATCAGCTAATCATCGGAGGTGTCTGAAGCTGGACCCATGGCGAACAACTAGTTGATGGGTTTCACTTCCATCACTTCTATTTTAATGTATGGCCATAGGTATACGCTAATCATGGGCGGTGGCTGAAGCTGGACCCGTGGGGAAAGAGTAGTTGATGGGTTTCACTTCCATCACTTCTATTTAAATGTATGGCCAATGGTTTCAGCTAATCATCGGAGGTGTCTGAAGTTGGACCCATGCCGAACAACTGGTTGATGGGTTTTACTTTCATCACTTCTATTTAAATGTATGGCCAATGACATCAGCTAATCATCGGAGGTGTCTGAAGCTGGACCCATGGCGAACAACTAGTTGATGGATTTCACTTCCATCGCTTCTATTTAAATGTATAGCCAATGGTTTCTGCTAATCATCAGAGGTGTCTGAAGCTGGACCAATGGCGAATAACTGGTTGATGGGTTTCACCTCCATCACTTCTATTTAAATGTATGGCCACTGGTTTCCGCTAATCATCGGAGGTGGCTGAAGCTGGACCCATGCCGAACAACTAGTTGATGGGTTTCACCTCCGTCACTTCTATTTAAATGTATGGCCAATGGTTTCAGCTAATCATCGGAGGTGGCTGAAGCTGGACCCATGCCGAACAACTAGTTGATGGGTTTCACCTCCGTCACTTCTATTTAAATGTATGGCCAATGGTTTCAGCTAATCATCGGAGGTGACTGAAGCTGGACCCATACTGAACAACTAGTTGATGGGTTTCACTTCCATCACTTCTATTTAAATGATTGGCCAATGGTTTCAGCTAATCATCGGAGGTGACTGAAGCTGGACCCATACTGAACAACTAGTTGATGGGTTTCACTTCCATCACTTCTATTTAAATGTATGGCCAATGGCATCAGCTAACCATCAGAGGTGTCTGAAGCTGGACCCATGGCGAACAATTAGTTGATGGGTTTCACTTCCATCAGTTCTATTTAAATGTATGGCCAATGGCATCAGCTAATCATCAGAGGCGTCTGAAGCTGGACCCATGGCAAACAACTGGTTGATGGGTCTCACTTCCATTGCAAAAGAAAAATCTATAAACCAACCTTTGTACTACTTTTTGGTTTTCTCTCTCTTGATTCAGGGCACCTGCTTAGGATGACCTGGACTCTGGTTTGTCTCCCATTGTAATCCCAGTTTGCCCATTTCTTACATTTATTGAAACAATAAAGAACGGAGGAGCTCAAGAGTTGTGAAAGCTGTCACTATAAAATAGGATTAAAGCCCATGTGCCCTGTCTGGATGGATGAATGGGTGGCTGTGACAAAACATCACCAGATAAAAGGGCAATTTTTTTCCTGCAAAGCTCCTCTTCTATATTCTGTAGTGTTATGGATGGCAGGAATTTCACCTGCTTGTCAAATCAGCAGTAGCTTCTATGTTGTATCTGTCTTCTCCAGGGTGTGTTTGGTTGGAGTGATTGAATGACAACTGCTCAGTTGTCTGTTCATTCTTGCATATAAGTTGACCGGGTTGTGCACCTGGAGCTAGTTAGTGTACTCGTAGTCTATATGGAGCTCAGTAAGTATCGCAGTCTGGACGCAGAGTATAATGTAAAATCTCTTGTCTAGTCCTAATATCACAAGGCATTATGGGAAAGGAGCTGAGAAGCTCAAGCGCCCTCTATTGGATGTTGCAAATCCTCAATTTGCTTCTGACTCACTGAGTCTTTGGAAAGCAAAAGGGATGTTAGCCAAGCCAGCAAAACTCATCTGCATACAGCTGTTTCAGGGTTTTGCTCCTTGTCAGCGCAGAGCACAGTGTGTTGGCTGGGTGGGAGGCAATGAGTGGCTCAGAAAGGGGAATATCCCTCCTTGGGGAGAACACCATATAGGTGTGTAGGGATTTGACGATTGCCTTTTTGCACCTTTTGGCTGATATCCCTTTTGCTTTCCGAAGACTCAGTGAGTCAGAAGCAAATTGAGGATTTATAACATCCAATAAAGGGCACTTGAGCTTCTAGCTCTTTTCCCATAATGCCTTGTGATATGCAGGTGCATAGTGGGTTGCAAAAAGGCAATCTCCAAATCCCCACACAAAAATATGATGCTCTCGCCAAAGAGAGATATTCCCCTTTCTAGTCCAAATATGTCAAGTTATTGTTATTTGAAGCCTCTCGCCTTGTCCAGTTGTGTCAAATTCTAGTATATTGTGGTTTCTTGTCTACGTCCTGTTTGGCCAAATTCTAGAGTTTTGTAATTCTTGTGAATATTATTTTGATGTATATGTATCTCCTGCTATTCCTTGCCCAGGGAGTCTCTGGGTCCTAAGGTTGCTTTCTATATTAGGGTCAGATGTAGCTAATGGATAGCTTTAAGGTCAATTTTAGGTACAGAAGTTCTAGTATCAAGGACAGCCATAGGTCTAAGCTTAAGGTATAATTTAGGGACAGTTAGTTGGGGTCAGTATTCACTGGTACAGCTTTGCTTCTGGATTGAAGTCACATGTGGAATTTCTACCAATGTGCACCAGGGACCATATTCTTGCTGTCCATTTGCTGAGTTATCTAGCAGTGAGTGTTACTTCTTTTGAGTGATACATGTTTCATATAGTTATTTATATAGGCTGCTGGTATACTTCCCTGTTTGGTTTCATTGTGATTTGGAGTCCATCAGTGTTGTTACAAATAGCAGAAACTTGATGGGTATAACCCTTAGCATGGATACAAGGGTCATTAACTGTAAATCTGTGGAATAGCCTGCCTGAGGAGCTGGTCACAGCAGGAACAGGTGAGGGTTTCAAGAAAGGCTTAGATAACTACCTGAAACTAAAGAATAACAATACGCATGTAGCTATGTAAAATTCTGGATCCTGGCTGGTGGCGGCTCTGGGGTCAGAGATGGGGTCTCCCCTGGAGCAGATTGGTTCTTGCCTTGTGGGTTCCAGGGCATTCACCAGTGGTGAGGCTGGGCTTGAACACCTTGCCTCTCTCCCTTCACCCAATTTTTCCCCACCCTTGGTTGAACTTGATGGAAACGTGTCTTTTTTCAACCCTACTAACTATGTAACAATATCTAACACAGACAGCTGCTTAAAAGGGTTGTTCAGTTTTGGAAACCTATTTTCATTTACCCTTTTAAGGAACTTTTAGGAACTAGAGAAGGTCCCAGAAAAAAAAAATGTTTCTCACTCTGGAGGACCAGTCCGGGTCTAAATGGCACAGACCACCCAATCATTTTAAAGGACACAGTGTAATGCTTTATTCCACCTGCAGTGGTGCTGTAGGGAAAGTAAACACTTGCTGCCAAGTTCTCTCTTTCAGCTGATCGCTTGAGATCTCCGAGTTTTTTTTCCTTTGTAAGACAACCGTAAGACAAGTAGGGACCGTCTTAAGACGAGATCCCTTTCAAGTCTTTGTCTTGGGTTTCGAAGGGTGCTGTGGAAACTCTTCCTGTTTGCTCCCTGCTAATGTATCGTTAAGTCTTGACTCCAGCTGAGTCCCTCTTTTTAACTAGAAGATAATAACTTCACTTTGTGATATGAGCAATGTCATCTGCATTCTCTTCAAAGCAGATTTGATTCTTAATATTATTTTACTACCGCAGGCATGTCAAGGTGACAGGAGGCAATGACAGCGCTGCCATAATATCCTTCGATATTGCTGGAAGGAATAAGTTGTGTGAGGAGATTAGGTCTATAAGTAGGATTTTATTTATACACAGTTGATACAGAAGAAAAGTATTAATCCCTCACAGTAATGTCTGCAGAAAGTTGTCAACGAGACCTGAGGGATAAAGGAAGTGGAATGGGAAGCTGGGCGACACAGTCAGAGTCATCATGGGTCAAGTGGCAGCAAGTCCAATTCAGACCTTTGCAAGGTGGCCCATAGGAATGTTACACTAGGTGGCAAAGTAAGTGATTTGTGCTTTGGAGAATCGATGGGAAATCACATTTGTAATGGCCAAATCTGATGGTCAAGCGTAGGGGGATATTGGCCACTTCTAATGGCCACATATTGGGGAAAATAAGCCACCTACTATGGCCATAGGGAGATATTGGCCACCTCTGATGATCATACATGCGGAATTATTGAAAAGATCTGATGACTCAAAACAGAGGATATGGAGCACCTCTGATGGTCATTTATGGGAAATATTTACCGATGACCATGTATAAGAAAATATTGAGACCTCTGATGGTCATGTATGAGTGAGTATTCATCAATTCTAATGGCCATGTATAGGGATATATTTTTAACATCTGATGCCCATGTATGTGAAATCATTGATGACCAAGTATAGAGCATTCATCACTTATGATGTACATTTATAAGGAGATACTGGCCATTTCTGATGGCCATGTATAGGGAGATATTATTAACCTCTGATGCCCATGTATATGAAATCCTTGATGACCAAGTATAGAGGGCATTGATCACCTCTCATGGTCATGTATGATGAATATTTAGCAGTTCTGAAGACAATTTATAGAAAGATATTGAGCACCTCTGATAGTCAAGGGTAGGAAGTCATTGAAAAGATCTGATCACCAGGTATTGAAGGATAGTAGGCACTTCTAATGGTCATTTAGAGGGAATATTTACCAGTTCTGAATACCATGTATAGGAAGATACTGGCTATGTATGATGGCCATGTATGGTGAATAATTACCAGTTCTGAATACCATGTATAGGAAGATACTGGCTACGTATGATGGCCATGTATGGTGAATAATTTCCAGTTCTGATGGCCTTGTATAGGAAGATATTGAGCACTTCTGACAGTCATGTATAGGAAGTATGTTGCAGTTATGATGCCTGTGTATAGGATGGTATTCTTCTGATGACCAGGTATAGGAGGATATTGTAAGGGACGCTCTAATCTCACCCTGGCTTGTCCTGCCTAGGCAGAGCACCCGCCCCGAGAAGGGCAACCCCATACTCGAACCTCTTATTAAAACAGACAACAAATAGAGAATTGTCAGATGGCTGAGGTCTAACCAGGAGTATGAGCAATACCGAAGGACAGAACAGGAGACTAACCAGAAAGTCAAGTCAAAATCCAAAAAAACAGCAAAACGACACAGCAGAGCAAAAGAGACAGCTAGGACGCATAAAGCAATCCCCAGCAGGGCCAGGCAGAGGGAAGGGGTTTAAAATCCCCACCCCACCCAGGGATTGGCTCAAGTGCTTAACCTACTAAGCACCAATCCGAACCCTGGCTGAGGCTGCAACAAACAATCCTTAAAGGGCCAGTAGCACTGTCCTGACAGATATTAAGCACCTATAATGGTCATTTATGGGGAATATTTAACAGTTCTGATGACCATGTATATAAAAATATTGAACACTTTTGATGGTCATGTATAGGGTGATATTGGCACCTTTACCCTCATTTTCTTTAGCAAGGCAGTGGTCATCTTGGAGATGTGTTTGGGGTTATTATCTTGTTGGAATACTGTCCTGCTGTCCAGATGGGAGGGGATCATGCTCTGCTTCAGGATGTCATGTTGGCATTCATGGTTCCCTCCATGAACTGTAGCCCTCACAGCCAACAGCACTCAGGCAGCCCTAAACCATGACACTCCCACCACCATGCTTGACTGTAGGCAGACACACTTGTCTTTGTACTGCTCACCTGGTTTCTGCCACACACGCTTGACACCATCTGAACCAAATTAGTTTATCTTGGTCTCATCAGACCACAGGATATGATTCCAGTAATCCATGTCCTTAGTCTTCAGCAAACCGTTTACAGGCTTTCTTGTGCATCATCTTTATAAGAGGCTTCCTTCAGGGACGACAGCCATGCAGACCAATTTGATGAAGTGCGGTGTATGGTTTGAGCACTGACAGGATAACCCTTTACCCCTTTAATCTGTGCAGCACTCACGTCACATTTTTTAAAAAAATTCTCTGGCTATGATTCTATACTTCTATAGTTCTATAGTTTTCTCATATAGGAGTATAGATGTATATAATACAACATGTCCATCTTTTACTACCGCCAGGTAAAAATTCAGGACAGACCTCGGTTCTTTTCCAGAGATGAAACCTTTATTTTAGATTTCAGTCCCAGAGACAACAACTATGACAGCTCTGTTCCCAGAACATTATGGATGAAGGTACCTAATGCCCTGATGTTTATACCTCCATTCATTCACACCTTTTTCCAATCTTTCAATCACTTCTTCTACAATTTCTTTCCATTAGGTAACATGGAGAGTCCCAGAGTGTTACCTCTGCAGGACACAGTGATCAATTATCTACAGGGATCATATAAATCCTTCCTTAACATAGGGAATGCTCCAGCGCAGCAAAATATGCAGCTGTATTGGGATTATAATACAAGGAAAGGTAAAACAAACGGATGTGTGGTCTTGGCTATGCGTCTCTAACCTAAAGAGGTTCCTCTCCACCGCTGTAGGTTAGAAACGCGCAGCCATGAGCACGCATGTGTTTGTTTCACCTTTCCTTGTATTATATCTCAATAAAGCTGCATTTTTTGCTGCGCTGGAGCAATTCTGTGTCATAAGCAAGGATTTAAATGATTAACAAGTCACAGACACTTGGCAGCCCTGTGCAAAGCATGCAGCTATCAGTGGAGATTTATAGGATAAAGAAAGCAATGATGACTTTTACATGGGGACGTATTAGGACCAAAATCAAACAAGGAGTCCCATGGAAGCTAAGCAGTAGAGGAGCGAGAGCCCGGGACCCTTAAGTGGAGTTGATGGTGAGCCTCTATTTTCTGTCTACAGTGATGTTTCAGCTAGGAAGGAATGTTTTACCTGTTGTGCCCTCATCTACATATCAAAAATAGGCACAGCCTTAATGTAGATGGTTGCACAAGGCCTACAAGATTGTAAAAGCATGCCCCCAATTTTTAGCTTCTAGGGGGTACACAGTTTATGGGAATCCCGTGATTTTTTGGGAAGGAAAAAAAAAAAATAAAAAAGACAAAAAATAAAAAAAAAAAAAAAAATAAAAAAAAATAAATATATAATAATATATAATATATATACAATTAAATATATATAAAATAAAATATGTATATTCTAAAGCACATGCCCCCAACCTTTCAAGGGTCGACCAGGGGTGAGGCCTGTTCTAAAGTGGAACCCCCTTTTCTTTTTAAAACCCCCGTTTGTGGGCCCTTGGCCCCCCGGGGCTGAAACCTTTCAGGGGTCCCTGGCAGTTTCTTAAAGCCTGGGCCATTTTCCCCTTTTAAGCAAAAAGTCTTTTCTTAAAATCCTCGGGATTTTTCTTTGCCATGGGGTTCCATGTTTGGAACTTCCAGTGACCAGTATGAAGAGTGTGGGGGCCAATAACCCCAAAAAATTTAAAACCCCACCTCTCCCCATTCACATCTGAGACCATCTTGACACTAACGAGTCACATGACCCCCCAGGAAAGGGAAAAATGGAAAATTTTGGGGCACAATTTTGTGCCTTTTTTTCCCCTTAGGGGTGCACCCCATTTTTTGCTATCATTTAAAAGGGGTGCACCCCATTTTTTGCAAAATCATTTGGGGGTGTACTCACTTTTTGCTGCCCATTTTAGGGGTGTACCACTATTTTTCCCAAAAACGGTTTAGACATTAAATTCTGCTGATTTTTTTTTTGAGGGGGCACCAAATTTTAACCTTGTTATACAACCCCCGGGCACTGACTATTTAAATTATTTGTATAAAAAGGCCCCCTATCTTCAGTGTTGTCCCAAAAAAAAAGGGATAAAAATACAATATTTACAAAAATGTCAGGGTGTATTTTATTTTTTGTTAATTTTTTTTAAAATATTTTAGTACAGTTTAAAAAGAAAAAATGTCCATCAAGTTAAACCAAGGGTGAGAAAGTTTGGGGTTTTAAAAAAGGTTTGGGGGAGGGGGGGGGGCGGGGAAATTTTGTAACTTTGCTTTCCCCCAAACTGAGATTTTGGAACCCATAACCAAAAAAACCCGATCTGCCCAAAAGGGGAATTGTTTTAATTTTCCTGACCCCAAATTTTTTCCCAAATCAGCCCGGACAATTAAAGGTTGGGGGCAAAAAATCTTCAAATTTTGGATGATAGTGGAAATTTTTCCACCCAAACCCTTGGAAAAGGCAACAAAGGGGGGAGGTCCAAAAAGCAAATCCCTTTTGCTAACCCCAATGTGGCCCTTCCCCAGACTGATCTTTTCAAAAAAAGTTCATCCCCCAAAAACCCCCAATTAAACGTTTTTGGGGAATAAATAGGGAATATCTTGGCAGACTGGACCCCGTAAACCCAACAAGGGTGCTTGCCCTTTGGTTTAGAGGGAGAAAAAAAATTTTTAAACCCACTCCACTTTAAAAGGAAGGAAACCCTGTAAAAATTTTCTTTTTACTAAATTAAAACCAGATCCGACCCCAATTCTTACCCAGCTGTAAGATAATGAGGAGCCCGCTGAAAAGTTTTTTTTTAAACAGACGGGAAAAGTTCGGAACTATTTATTGGGCCCTAGGGGGCCAAAGTGAGAACCGCAGAACTTCAGGATTTGTTAAAGATTTTTTGAAAGCAATACGGAAAAAAAAAAAAAAAATTTAAAAATTTAAAAAAAAAATTTTAACATAAAACATGATTTAAATTTTTTCCCTCAAAACAAATTCCCGAAAGGGTTTTTTGGAACAAAAAAATTGGGGCGAGAAACCACAGAAAGTGACGGGGAAAGGGTTTGGGGGGGGGGGGGGGGGGGGGGGGGGGGTCCCCCTTTTTTTTTTTTTTAAAATTTGCATTGGTCCCCCTGCCCTTTTAAAGGCATCCACCCTTCTTGATCTGCGGAAATTTAAAATTTTGGTTTGTGCCCCATTTGAATTTTTTCGCCGGCACATACCCCAGCGCAGGGGATGGGGTGACTTTCGGGAGATTGTTTTGTAAACTTTTTTCCCTTACCTGTTTTTTTGCAATTACTGAGGTTTCCTCGGAGCACAAACTGTTCAGTTTTAAATGAAAGGGAAATGCCCAGATAAGTTGGGAAAGAGTTTTCCATGGGAAAAAAGGGGAAAAATTTGGGTTCAATTGTTTTACATTAAAAATTAAAAACAGGGGGGCCCTCGGTCATTTGGAGGGAGATGGGGCTGATCATGGGCTCCCTGTGGCAGACGCTCCCTTTGGGCTGAAAACAGGCGAACACATCAAAAAGGGACTTTTCCCCTAAATTTGGAGGACTAGGCATGCAAGTGTTAGGGTTTAAAGGGCATTTATTAAGGAAAAAACACAACTCTAAGGGAACAAAGGGGGAACCCCTGAAAAATACTAAAAGGTGGGAAATTTGGATCCTTAGGACTATGGGAGCAGAATTTCCCACCTACAGGGGTCGGGGGTTTGTATGGCCCTTGGCCCAGAAAACAGGAAAAAAGTCGCAAGACTTTGAAAAGCCCAAAAAGGGGCAGGGCCCAGGGGCCCACACACCGGGAAACGCAAAAACGGGGAAAAAGGTGTCCCTCGCCCAAACCCCCGAGACAGAGGAACACAACCCCAACGGAGGGACAGCAAAAGGCACACAACCCCAAACCAAAGGAGGAACTCCCCACAGGGGCTTGTTGGCCCCCCCCCCAGGAGGAACTGCCCCGGGAAGTTTGTTGGCACCACCAGAGGAACTGCACAGGAGCTTTTTGGCCCCCCAAAAAGGGGGAAACCCTGCACAGGACCCTTTTTGGAAACCCCCAGGAGGAACTGCACAGGATTTTTTGGGCCCCCCAACCCAAGGGGGAACAGCACAGGAATTAAATTTTTAACCACCACGAGGAACAGCACAAAAACCGGTTGGAAAACCGCCAGGAGGAACAAACAGAACTGGGTGGGCACTGCCAGGGGGGGAAACAGAAACGGGAAAACCATGGGCACTCCCCCAGGAGGAACAGCCCCGGGGAATTTGTCAGAAAAACCTCCCAGGAGGGAAAAAGCACAGGTTTCATCGGCCCAAAAACCCCCCAAAAGGAACAGAAAAGGGAAAACCCCATGGGAAAACCTCCAGGGGGAAAAAAACCCGGGAAACTCACAAAAACTCCCCCCAGGAGGAACAGCAAAAGAATTTGTCGGCCCCACCAGGAGGGCCCCAACCACGGAAAAAACGGAACTCCCCAGGAGGGTTAAAACACGGGAAAACACGGCCCCCGCCAGGGGGAAACAAAAACCCGGAACCCAGGGCCCCCCCCGGGCCGGGAAATGGTCAACACTGGAAAAAACCGGCCCCCCGCCGGGAGGGGAAAAACACGGGAAACCCGGGAAAAACCAAACCGGAGGGACAAAAACTGGAATATGGCACCGGGCCCCCAGGAAAACAACACGGGAAACCCACACACCCCCCAGGGGGGACAACGGGGGAAAACCCCCCGGCACCGCCAGGGGGGAACCCCCAAAACGGAAACAGGGCACCACCAGGAGGAAAACACTGGAAAAAACAGCACCCCCCCAAGGAGTACAACACGGGAAACAATTTTTCCCCGCCAAAAGGACAAACTGGAACATGTTCCCGCCAGGGAGGGACAACACTGGAACACAGCACCACCAAAGGGGGGACAACACTGGAAAAATGGCACCCCCCAGGAGGGAACAACACGGGAACAAAAGAAACCACCAGGAGGACAACACTGGGAACATGGCACCACCGGGAGGAACAACACGGAACACAGAAACCCCCCGGGAAAGGGCAACACGGAACATGGCACCCCCCGGGGGGAACAACACGGAAAACACAGCCCCAAACCAGGAGGGACAACACTGAACATGTTTCCCCCGCCGGGAGGAAAACACCGGAACAGGGCACCCCCAAGGAGGGCCCAAACACTGGAACTGGAAACCCGGCCGGGTTTGGGAAAAACACTGGAACATGGCACCCCCCCGGGGGGAAAAACACGGGAACACAGCACCACCAGGAGGTAAAAACACGGGGAACATGTTACCGCCGGGAAAGGGACAACACTGGAACATTTTTACCGGCCGGGAGGGCCCAACATTTGGAACCCCAAGCCCCCAACCAGGGGGACAACACGGGAAACAAGGCCCCCAAAACCAGGAGGAAAAACCCCCTGGAAAAACCAGCCCCAAACCAAAAGGGAAAACACGGGAACATGGAAAACCCCCAAAGGGGGGAAACCAAACTGGAACACGGGCACCACCGGGAGGGACAACACGGGAAAAAGGGGAAAACCACCGGGGAGGGAAAAAACACAAAACACAGCACCACCAGGAGGGACAACACGGAAAAAGGAAACCGGCCAGAGGGACAAAAACGGAACACAGAAACCATCTTTGGGGACAACCTGGAATGGAAGAAACCCGTTTAATAGGGAACTGAAAAGAGAACGGACACAGACAGCGGGAACTTCATGGGGGCCCACAGCACAGACCAAAAACTGGGGGTTTGGGCCGTGAAGCGGGCCCTTTGGGCCCAAAAAACACCAATACTCAGGGGAAAACGCTTTTTGGGTAGGGAGGTTCTTTAAAGGAGTCCGCAGGAGGGGGATAAAATGCACTTTGGCCCAGCCCTGTTTGGGGGATTACATATTCCAAAAATAGGGGCACCAATAAACTAGAGCCTATAAAAAGGGGACATGGAAATTTTTGAAAAAAGCTTTTTTCTGCTATCTGGGAAATAAAAAAAATTTTTTTTTTTCATTTTCCCTCAGTTAAACATTTTTGATCAAAATTGTTTAAAAGCCACCCCCAAACTTAAGGGGACCCAAGGCAGGTGGGTCCTACATTTTTTTATACCTCCGTTTGGGCCCTTTTTCAACCTCCATAACCCGGGGAATAAAGGGAAACCCCACTTACAATTTCACTGCACTGTTTAAAAAAGCCTGCCCAAGGTGGGGTGAAAAAAAAACCAAAATGGAGGCGGGCCACTCCTCCAAACTAAAACTAAAACAATATATGGTTCTGCACACCCCAAAAAAAACTTTTTTTAAAAAAAAAATAACATAGGTGCAACACTGGGGGCGCTGTGGTAAACAACTTTTTTTCCAATAACATTTGGCGCACTAAAACTAAAAAGCACTAAAAAAGGGGAAAAAGGGAAAACTTAAAAAAAACATTTCTGCTATCTAGGATATATAAAAAATTTTTTTGGGGTTTTCACAGTTTCAAAATTTTTGATTAAAATTTTTGATCAAAACCTTCTTTTCCCTGGATTATGGAGGTCTGAATGGACCCAAAAAAGGGGGGGTATCAATAGTGTGGGGAAACCAATAGTTTGGGAAACCACCTCCTTGAGGTCCCGTTTGAATTTCCCGGAGGGGGTTTAAAGCATTTTTAAACAAAAATGTGAATTTAGAATCTAAAAAAAAACCTTTTAAAATATTCCAAGATGGGCAAAAAATGTTTTTTTTTTTCAAAATTCCTATGTCCCCTTTGAAAGTGCTCTATTTTTAAAGTTTCCTGCCCCAAGGGTCAGAGACAGGGGAATCCCCCTGGCCACCCCAACCCATGGTGTAAGCCACGCCGGGGAAGGGGAAAATTAAAGTGGGGCCCTGGAAATCACCAGAGCCCGCCGCAAAGCAGGATGGACTTGCTGGCGGCGGAGTCTACCAGGCACTACCCTGACGCGACTTGCTTGCGGAGGCAGCCGAGGTGTAGCGGGGTATCAAAATCAACAGGCGGGCTCGTAGTCGGGGACAGCAGGGGGTCAGGACAGGCGGCAAGTTTTCCGTTCGGAACGAAGCAAAGGGTACCGTACAGGGTAATCAGAACAAGGCTTAGGAACGCTTTCCCCTTGGGCTATTGGGCACAAAAGACCCGGGCAGGGTAACCAGGAAGAGGTAGGCTTAAATAGGAGCAGCGACCGGCAATAGCCAATTACCGGTGCGCCGGCCCTTTAAACTTAACACTGCCGGCGCGCGCCCTAGGAAGCGGGAAAATATGCGCCGAGGGACAGAGCCTGCAGCAGGAGCACGGCCGGGTAAGTACGCTCCCGAAGGAGCAGGGAATGAGCGCACCTGCGACCCGACATGCGGGACGCGGCGCCGCTCGGGTGAGGGGCACGGATGCGTCTGCGACCCGGGACGATGGTCGCAGGGGCATCCGTGACAGTGCCACTGTTATTGGAATATGTATGTATACTACAGCCGCACCAGTGTTGTACCTATGCTTATTTATTTTCAAAAATGTTTTTGGGATGTGCAGAACCATATATTGTTTCTGTTGGAGGAGTTAACCGTTGCAGCGCTGAACAGCAGAAGCTAATTCCAACCTCCAGGATTGAACACACAGTTGCATGCAGGCATGAGGCACAGAGAACCAGGTGAAGCAGAGCTCACTGAATTATTCCCATTAACGTGTTATCTCCAGTCCAAAAGATGCAAAAAGCCCTAACAGAGTGTGCAAAAGTGAGGCAGGCAAATCTCCTTGAAATGGACACTGTCATCAGAAAGGAGAATTTTTGTTAAAACCAATATCCTTGGGAATTTTTTGCTTAGACTCTTTTTAATTTTGGCCGTTTTCATCCAATTAAAAATGATATATACAATATTGTCCTTCTCTAGCTGTGAGAGTGAACTTTTGTTTGGCAGGGCAGGCTAATCTCACTTTACTTCAGCCGCTACTTATCTCTACACAGTCTCATTAGAAATAGTAGGTACTGACATAATGATTGCTCTATTGTTCTCTCCAAAGGGATAGATAAGGCAAGACTAGACCACCAGCAATTACATGAAAGGAAAATAGGATCAGCTGAAGGACCGTGAAGCAATCCTCTCACTGCTGTGCTATCAGAGCTCACTGAGGGGAATCAGAGGGAGTAATGTACATAGGAGGACTTTAAAAAATTATATTAAAACAAAAAACAACCCAATAAAAAAATCCATATAATATTTGCGTATTGCTTGCCAATATGTAAATAAAAATATTGATGGTAGTATCCATTTAATGTGACCTTTTTTTACTAAGACTCTTGACAAAGTTGGTTCATTTTACATTTTAGATGAATTTACTTGCAAAACTCTTTTCCATTACAGACCCCAGGTCTCAAGCAGTTTACATGTAAAAGCCTATAACCCTTTATATTACAGATCCCGGGTCTCATTATATTGCTTACAAAAGTCTACAGTTCTCTCCATTTCTGGTCTCAAAACTATTGGTTACAAACCTCTGCAACCCTTTGCATTATACATCGCAGGTCTCATTATATTTCTTGAAAAACTCTACAACCCTTTCCATTACAGATCCCCAGTCTCATTATATTGCTTGCAATATTCTACAACCCTTTCCATTATTTATCCCAGGTGTCATTATATTGCTCACAAAGGTCTGCAAACCCTTATATTACAGTAAACTGTTATAGAGCATATTGGTTGCGAAAGTCTACAACCCTTTATATTACAGATCCCAGGTATCAAGCATATTACTTGCATTACATTACAACCATTTCTATTACAGATCATAGGTCTCATCTAGTTATACCTCCTCATTTGGCAAAGAAGGGTAAAAATAGATGCTCTGTCGGGGTTACTTCTAGATATTTTGCTTGCATACCGTGGCCACGGTATCAACTAGTATGTCATTTCTATTTGCCCAAAAGTACTGGGGAGGGGAGGGGGTCTGTATTTTGTGCTGAACACCTAGAAAGTGCTGGGCAGCCCACCCAATCGAATAGTAGTTGCGTCATCGGTTGTAAGCCAGCATGGTGCACCACATGTATCTGTATAAGTGACACCCTTTGTATCGCCTTATCTATATACAATTATAATACCAGCAACCACCCCCCTCATACATAGAGGGCTGTGAGTGGTTGTCTTATCTGAATTTTTGCATTTGTGCAGTCTCCCAATGCATTATACTGTGGCATTTCTGCATGCTGGTGTGAACAGGTACCAATTTAATGTGCAGTTTTTTAGCATGTAATTGTTCCCCTAGTGGTGGGGAGTGTGAGCTACTGCTCATCAATTACCTGCACCTGTCTATCCTTCCCAAGTAGCACTGGGGTCTGTGTTGCCTCCTACTGGGTTCAGTCTTTAGTTCAGCCATTGTGCTGTAAGTATGGCCTGTTTTGTGTGTTTTTGATTAAATAACGTACCATTTTTTTGTGATTTTTCAGTTATGAATCAACACTGATTGAGAATCCATTTCTCCTGCTGTTGTATAAATGGAAGAGACAACAAGTAGAAATGATGAGCAATTAGCAAAACAACCCCTATGAAGGAGTGGTGCTGCAGGTGGTGACCACAGACCATGTCTCTGTGCTCATCCTTTTTGGCTGTTGTTTTGGTCACTTTTGCATTTTGTCATTGCTCTCACCCCTAGAGGTAGCATGAGGCGGTGTCTACAACCCACAGAAGTTACTCAGATAGTGCAGCTCATCCAGGATGGCAGAGCAATGTGAGCGGTGGGAAGAAGGTTAGCTGTGTCTGTCAGCACAGTGTCCAGAGCATGGAGCAGATACCAGGAGACAGGACAGTATACCAGGAGATGGGGGGGATATAGGAGGGCAACAACCCAGCAGCAGGACCACCACCTCCTCCTTTGTGCAAGGAGGAACAGGAGGAGCAGCGCCAGAGTCCTGCACAATGACCTCCAGCCTCCACTAATATCCATGTGTCTGCTCAAACTGTCAGAACCAGACTCCATGAGGGTGGTATGAGGGGCTGACGCCCACAGGTTGGTGTTATGCTTACAGCCCAACACTGTGCACGGTGAATGGCAAGTGCCACAGAGCATTAAGTATGGCAGATTCGACATTGGTGCCCTGTACTCTTCATAGACGAAAATAGATTCACACCAAGCACGTGACAGACATGAGAGAGTCCGGATACGCCGGGGAGAACGTTCTGCGGCCTGCCACACCCTCCTGCATGAGCGGTTCAGCAGTGGGTCAGTCAGGGCCGTCTTAACAGCACTATGGGCCCCTGGGCAGAGAAGGGTACGGCCCCCCCCCCCCACCCCACCCCACCCCCAAAAAAAAAGAAAAAAAAATACTCAAAGAAACAAATATAAACATTACCAGCTCCGGTCACCATTACATGACAGAGACCACAGCACTAATCGAATATAGAAGCAAAATAACCCCTGACACCAGGGACTCACCAGAGACGTCCTGTCTGATCAGTCATTCTCTGAATCGTTCTTTTTCCCTTTTCCTCTCCTTCTGTCCAGACCACCATGATGACATCTCCCATCCGCAGCTCGTTCCTGCAGAATGTAACGCACAAACATCTTAGACTTCTCACTTTATCAGCACATTGCTATCGATTCCCACCTCTGTTATGGGCGCCACACATCTAGTAAGTAGGTAGTAATGCTGCCCACCATTAAGTAGGTAGGTTTACAGGCCCACTGTAGGTAGATATGCTGCCCCCTGTAGGTAGGTTTATAGCCCCCCTGTAGATTGTAGGCCTCCCCTGTAATATCTCCACCATAGATTGTAGGCCCCTCCTGTATTATCCCCATATAGATAGGGCCAGTAATTAGGACAGGCAGGAGCAGTATATAGGCAGGCAGGGCCAGTATATAGGCAGGCAGGGCCAGTAATTAGGGCAGGCAGGGAAGTATATTGGTAGGCAGTGCAGTATATTGGTAGGCAGGGCAATATATATCCAGGCAGGGCAGTATATAGGTGGTAGGCAGGGCAGTATATAGGTGGTAGGCAGGGTAGTATATAGGTGGTAGGCAGGGCAGTATATAGGTAGCAGGTAGGCATTATATAGGAGCAAGCAGGGCATATATAGGTAGCAGGCAGGGCATATATAGTTAGCAGGCAGGGCAGTAAATAGGTGGTAGACGGCAATATATAGGTGGTAGGCAGGCAGTATATAGGTGCAGCAGGGCAATATATAGGTGGTGGGCAGGGCAGTATATAGGTGGCAGGCAGGGCAATATATAGGTGGCAGGCGGGCATATATAGTGGTGGGCAGGGAAAGTAAATAGGTGGCGGCAAGGGCAGTATATAGTGGTAGGCAGGGGAGTATATAGCCAGCAGGGCAGTATATTGTTAGGCAGGCCATAGTTAAAAAAAAATAAAATAAAAATCTTACTTACCTGATGTCTCTGCTTCCTCTTCTATCTTCTCATCGTCCGGAGCCGGTGGCCGCTCTCACCCGAGTGGGGGCCGCGGAGCAGGCACGCGATGACATCATTACATCGCGCGCCTGCCTGTGGCCTCCTGGGAGCTGAACAGACGGGATCAGAAGATCCCAGCTGTTCAGCCTCTGCTGCTGCCTGCACCGCGTGGTGCAGGCGGCGGCCGTAATGGCTGCATGGCTAGGTCTGTGACCCGACCGTGCAGCCGTGTGATGAGGGGGCCACAGACTGGCGCCGGTACTCGGGGCCCACCAGGGGGAAACCCCAGCCTCCTGCGGCGACGCTCCGAGCCGGCACTTGCGGCCCGAATCCCGGCTGCCCCCGGGCAGAGCCTGGCTATCGCTCCACTGGGCAGGGTAGGCGGCTGCCCGGGAGGGCCCCCGGAGATCGTGGGGCCCCCGGGCAATGGCCTACCTGACTGCCATTAGGTACCGGGATCCTCAGACCTATTGTGCCCTGGGTTCCTTCTGATGTAGGACAATGCTCGGTGGCTGAAGTATGTCCGCAGCTCCTGCATGATGAAGGCATTGATTCTATGGACTGTGCTGCCCCTTCCCCAGACCTGAATCCAGTCGAGGACATCTGGGACATCCTGTCTTGTTCCATCCACCAATGCCACGTTGCACCACAGACTGGTCCAGGAGGTGACTGATGCTCGAATCCAGGTCTGGGAGGGGATCCCTCAGGAGAACATCCACCGCCTCATCAGGAGCATGCCCAGGGGTTGTAGGAAGATCATGCAGGCACATGGAGGCCACACACACTACTGAGCCTCATTTCCTTGTCTTGAGACATTTCCACTGAAGTTGGATCAACCTGAAATTTGATTTTGCACTTTGATTTTGAGGAATATTCCAAATCCAGACTCCATGGGACATTCATTGTGATTAGTATTGATCATTTTTATGTTTTATTGTTCTCAGCACATTCCACTATGTAATGAATAAAGAATTGCAACTGGAATATTTCATTCATTGAGATCTAGGATGTGATATTTTAGAGTTCTCTTTATTTTTTTTGTATTCCATGCAAAAATGTAAGAAACAGAATTTTGTAAATTTTTTTAAAAGTGCTAAAATGTTATGAACACCCTACATAATTTGATATCCCCGAAATTGTATAAACCTGCAGAATACAGTTAACACATCATTTATACCAAAAAGGGAGTGATCCAAAAAACAAAAACAAAACACAAACAGGATACTATTTTGGTTTCCATTAAAAAGAACTTCTTGTCTTGCACAAAAAAAAAAAAAGGAAATCCCTCATTTGTCTATGTAGATGGAAAAATTAAAAAAAAAAATAGTTATGGCTGTTTGAAGGCAGAGAGATTAAAAAAAACCAAAAAAACCTAAGGAGCCAAAAAAATTATGACCGGCTATAAGGAGGGGGTTAAAAAATATCACTTGCAAAAGTCTCCAACCCTTTCCATTACAGATCCCAGGCCTCGGCTAATAAGAACAATTGCCCTTCGTTGTCGGCGGGTCTATTAACCTTCAGGATGACATTTGCAGCCCTATTCTTCTGGCCCCTCTCAGATATTGCAGAATAAACCACCTCGGCCTCACGCTCGGAGAGTTAAGCATTACTCAATATCATGCTGGGACTTAATAATATAGAATCATGTGGACTCAACTAAAATGGAGCAGACCTTAGAAAGCGTGTGTGTGGGCCTAGCAGAAAAATCGATGCTCGGGCCGAGGAAAGACCCAGGGGTCTGCATGCAAAGGAGGCTTCCTGCCGTCCTTTTCTGATTAGTATGTTGATATTTGCTCTGCACTGAGCGCTTGCCATGCTTTTGTGTGATTATGCTGATACTTTCCTAAGTTGTTTGTAGGATAGGGCTGTTTATACATAGAATAAGTAATGTATATAGTGGTGTCGCTATAGAGGTCATTACTAGTTAGGTGGGGGGTCTACAAGCTGTATACAGCTGTATATAGGAATGTCTACATTCAGGGCCCCCATAATTGTAACATTGCAGCTTGGTTCACATCTGTGTTCAGGGTCCGTTCGGAACCTTCAGCTCAATGGTGAAGACGGAAGCCCTGGGATCCCCTTCACAATGGACACCCATAGCGCCTGACCCCTACTAACCCCTTCCTGATGGACGGTCATAATAATATGGCTCTAAGTTTTTTCCTCCCCGCCTTCTGAAAGTCATAACTTTTTTTTATTTTTCCACCTACCTAGACATATGAGGGCTTTTATTTTGCCGGACAAGATGCACTTTCTAATGGTGTCATTCAACGTACCATAGAATATACTGGGAAACCGCAAAAAAATTCCAAGTGGGCAAAATGTGAAAAAAAACCACATATTTTCGCCATGTTTGCGGGTGTTTTGTTTTTATGGCGTTCAAACTTCGGTAAATATAATGTGTTATCTGTATTCTACAGGGTGATACACATCCGCCAATACCAAACATGTAGGGTTTCTATTATGTTTTGGTACCGTAAAAAAATTCCAAACATTTACTATCTTTGAAATTTGCGTGGCTAAACTTTCTTTTCTCGGTTCAATAACTTTTTTGGAAGTAATACCTATGGACTTGAGGGGGGGGGACATTTTTTTGCGGGCTGAAGTGTTCTTTTTATTGCCACCAGTTTGGAACGCATGCAAATTTTTTATTATATTTATTCCATTTTTTATGGGACACGAAATGACCAAAAAAAACCCAATTTTGGCGTTTGGAATTATTTTTCTTCTATGGTGTGTAGCATACGGGATATTATATTTTAATAGATCTGACTTTTTTGGATGCGGCGATACCAAATATGTATCACTTTTATTTTTTTTTATTTTTTTATTTGTAAAATAGCAAAAGAGGGGTGATTTGAACTATTAATAATTTTTTATTTTTTTTACACTTTAAAACTTTTTTTTTTTTCTACTCTAATGTTGATTTCCCCTAGGGCGCTTCAATACTAGGGGGGTACAATCGTTTCTACAACCTAATGCATTTTCTAGACAATGAATCAGGGTATACAAAGATGGCAGTTTCCCCACTTCCTGTCTGGAGCAGGAAGTAGTAAAACAGAAAACATGGCGGCAACGGAAGCCTTCACAGGCAACCAGGCCTAGCTAGACTTTCCTTCACATAGGGCAACATTTTAGCATACTGCCCTAACATGATATCTAAAGACTCGGAGCAAGGCATTTTGAGGTTCCAATGGCACCGATCAATCCAGACATTTGCCCCCGGACCATTTTGCTACACCCGGGGGGTCTAATCAACATGCAAAGACCCTTGTCATTGGTGACGGTAGTGGATCCTCTGGGTCACCGCGAGAGATGACTATTGAAAAACACCAGGAAGCGGAGTCTAAGGAGCCCCCCTGTATTTACCAGAAGGAGGAGACTCCCAGGTCACTACACCCAACGACATCTAGCCGAGATGTGGGTAGGCTGATAGGTCAGGGCAGGCAAAACGTGGTTGCGGTAATGTCAGGGCAGGCAGGGAATGGTCGAGGTCTCAGGCACGGGTCAAGATCCAAATGTTATAAACATAGACAAGAAATTCACTATGGAAACACACCAATACATCGGCGGGAAGTACAGGTGGAAGTGCCTTAATAAAGAGCCCAGCGCCCGGTGATTGGTGATCAGCGGAGCGCTGCCCCTTAAATTTCTGAGAGTCAGTGCGCACGCTCCCAAGGGAGCAGTTACAGGCGCCGGCTAGCAGCAGGAATAAGGAGCAGAGTAGGAGCGGGGAGAGGTGAGTGACCAAGAGACAGATACACAAGCGCGTCCAGAGCGAGGACCCTGAAGTGCATCGTGACAACCCCACTATGTCTGTAGTCAAGGGTACTCCCAACTAATCTGCCTGATGCTAAGCTGGGTTGATACCTTGGGCCTTATATGTATGAAAACTGTCTAGCAGAAAGACTGTCCTTGTCGCCCATAGCAACCAATCAGAGCTCATAGCAACCAATCAGAACCCATAGCAACCAATTAGAACCCATAGCAATAAAAAAGAGCTCATAGCAACCAATCAGAGTCCATAGGAACCAATCAGAGCCCATAGCAACCAATCAGAACTCACAGCAATCAGAGTCCATAGCAACCAGAGTCCATAGCAACCAATCAGAGCCAATAGCAACCAATCAGAACCCATAGCGACCAATCAGAGTCCATAACGACCAATCAGAGTCAATAGGAACCAATCAGAGCCCATAGCAACCAATCAGAACTCACAGCAATCAGAGTCCATAGCAACCAATCAGAGCGCCAATAGGCAACCCCAATCAAAAAAACCCATAGCGACCAGAGTCCATAGCAACCAATCAGAGCCCATAGCAACCAATCAGAACTCACGGCAATCAGAGTCCAAAGCAACCAATCACAGCTCATAGCAACCAATGAGAATGCATAGCAACCAATGAGAACCCATAGCAACCAATCAGAGCTCAGATTTTATATTTCCAGAGCACCAAATGAAATGAAAGCTGTGTTCTGATTGGTTGCTATGGGCTCTGATTGGTTGCAATGGGCTCTGATTGGTCGCTATGGGCTCTGATTGATTGCTATGGGCTCTGATTGGTTGTTATGGACTCTGATTGGTTGCTATGGTTTCTGATTGGTTGCTTTGCGCTCTGATTGGTTGCTATGGGCTCTGATTGGTCGCTATGGGCTCTGATTGGTCGCTATGGTCTCTGATTGGGTACTATGGGCTCTGATTGGTTGCTATGGGCAACAAGGAGAGTCTTACTACTGGACATTTTTCATACATAAGGCATTTTTTACGCTTTTTTGAATGGTGGATTAGGCGCGTTATCTGCCCCCCAAAAAAGTGTCCAAAACAATAGATAAACGAAAGTAGATCCCCTCATTGACTCCAATTTAAAATCAGTGTCGCTGTGCAGATGATGCTGATCTTACTCGAGTATTTTTACAGAATTGACCTGCCAGTTCTTTGAGGCGCCGACAATACTAAATTACAACAGGCAGAAATCTGCCTCTGACATTCAGCGCAGTTTCCTCATCAGAATTCCCTGCTTGGAGTTTCCGATGTGTAAACAACGCTTTTTTGGCACTGACTCCGTCAGTTTTGTATGTCACCAGGAGCTTAGTTTATCAATGAGAATGTCCTTGGGGGTTTTTTTGCACATTTTTGAAAAAAAAAACTGCATTTTTTTTTAAAAAAAAATGCCCCAAAAAGGCTAAAAAAAACCGGGACAAAATCTGAAAAAAAAAGGCAAAAAACGAAAAAAAAAAAACAGTTAAAGGGGCATTTACTGGCAAGACCCAAATACCGGGGTGGGGGCCCTGTTGTTTATATAAAAAATCCATGCACAATCCAAACACACAGATTTTCCCCCAGAGGTTCTTTAAACCAAACGCATTCCTAAAAACAAAAAATTTCATTCTTTGCCTGTTTTTTGGCAAAAAACAAAATGGGTGCGAAGGGGGACGAGGAATCTGCAAACCGCAAGCAGAACCACCCCCCAAAACCACGTACATGATGTCAAAATACCGGCAGGATTCTTTAATCAGAAACAGGCCAATATTTGCATACTGCAGTGTGGACGCAGCCTTAAAGGGGTTTTGCCACAATTTTTAAATTTTCCCACTCCTGCCTAGCTTTCACCCGTGTGCCAGAAGGTGGCGTGTGTTTTTTTGTTTGCATTGCATATCATGTGACCCATGGATGACATCCGGCCTTTCCCCTTTTTAGTCAAAAAAAAGGTCTGTTTATAATTTGAAAGAAGTGAAATTGTAGCTCAGGGTAAAGATTTTGCCTCCAGGCACAAGGTCCCCGGGTTTACTCCCGCAGGAAACCAAAACCCCCGGATTTTTTTTTTCCTTTATCAATGCACAGACCTCATTTAGGTTTCTTTTTTTATTTATTTTTCCATGTTTGACTAATAATAAGGGAAAACAGAGGACGGGAAAAGAATGACAGCACCTGGGGTTTGAACATCAATAGCTGCTGAGAGGAGAGGGATGTTGAAACATGGCGACAGGATGGGAGCTCACAGTCTGGCGTAACCCCCGGAGAGAGCTGTAAACAATGGATCACTAAAAGGGGCACAAAACAAAAACGGGAGAATTTTTAATTATATGAATGGTAAAATGTTTATTTCTTAATTTTCAAACTTCCCATGTCAACTTTCGTTCGTGGCAAAACCCCTTTAAGCTATGTCTCCACTTCACACCACAATGGGTTTTTCAGAATTTTTCGGTTTCTAAAAACGCCGAGAAAATGACTGAATACAGGTTTCACATAATGTTTTTTTTTTTGCAGGTCGTTTTTCAAAACATGTTGCAAAAAACACGAGAGCGGGGCAGAAAAAATTTATTTTGGAGTCTATGTGGCGCAAAAGGGGTTTAGTGGGGTATTTTGCGAAATCCACAGAAATAAATGTTTTTCATTTCTGCAAAAAAAAAAAATGTGTGTAAAAAATGGTAAAAAACCCCCCAGCAAAAGTGCCAAAAAATGACCTTTTTTTTTTTAAACTTTTGACCCGGGAGGGGCAAAAAAACCCCGTTTTATGAAAAGTTTAAAGGTTTGGTTGTCAGTGGTTTTTTGTCCCAAAGGTGTGACCTAGCCTTGAGGTTTTTAAATACACAGGGTATTGAGTAGTCTGCAACCCGGGATATTAAGTCTGAATTGGGCCGTATGCCAAAAATTTTGGAGAATTTATATTATATAATTTTAAAAAATTTTTATATACACATTCCTGATGTATTAAAGTCCCGCAAGGGGGGCCGTATCAAAAACATATGGGGCTGTCATTCATATAAATTTTTGTGCTGTATGTATATTTTAAGTCGGGACAGGGGCTGTATGCCAAAACAGGAGACTGTCATAATATTATATATTATATTTATATATATTTATATATATATATTATATATTTTTATATAAAATTATATATAAATGTGCTCTATTTTATATAATCTGATAGGGGCGTATGCACAAAACATTGGAGCTTCATTATATATAAAATATTTTATAAAAATATGTGCTGTATGTATAAAAAGTCTTATAATTTTGCACAAAACTATGGGACTATCATTTATATATTAAAAATATATATATTTTATATATATTTAAATATAATTTTTAATAATATTTTTATATATATATATATATATTTTTTATATTTATTGTCCCCCCTTTAAAAACCCCACAACCCAGCCACGCCCCCAGAAAAAAAAAAACCCCTCGGGATATAAATCCCCCATTTTCCCACAAATAAGGATGAAAAAAAAGAGCTAAATTGTGTAGAAAATATAAAAAAGGGAGTCACATATCTGTAAATTTAGAAATATAGACCACGGTTGTAGCCCCCCCTATCCCCCTCCCCCCCACATAAAAAATCCCCCACCCCCCACATACAATATCCCCTCCACTTCCATAAATATCCCCTCCACTCACAAAACAATACCCCCCTCCCCCACATACAATACCCCCCTCCACTCAAATAAAATATCCCCCTCCACTCACATACAATACCCCCTCCCCCCACATAAAATATCCCCCTAACCCCCAAAACAATATACCCCTCCACCCACATACAATATCCCTCCCCCACATAAAATATCCCCCTCCCCCACATAAATATCCCCCTCCACCCCATGAATACCCCCCCTCCCCCACATACAATTTCCCCCTCCACCCACATACAATATCCCCTCCCCCCCAATAAATATCCCCTCCACCCCAATACACTATCCCCTCCACCCACATACAATATCCCCCGCCCCCCACCAACCATATCCTCCGCCACCCACATACAACATCCCCCTCCACCCACTACAATTCCCCTCCCCCACATCAATATCCCCCCCACAAACATACAAATCCCCCTCCACCCAAACAATATCCCCCCCCCCCCCACATAAAATTATACCCCCACCCACATACAATATCCATCCCCCCCCAGCCCCAGACAATATCCCCCGCCCCCGCATACAATATCCTCCTCCCCCCACATAAAATACCTCACCACCCACATACAATTCCCCTCCACCCCATACATATTCCCCCTCCCCCCATACAATATCCCCCACCCAAACAATATCCCCCCCCCACCCACTAACATTTCCCCCTCCCCCCTCATACAAACCCCCTCCCCCCACATAAAATTTCCCCTCCCTCACTCAATATCCCCCCCCCCCCCCACATACACTCTCCCCTCCACCCACATAAAATTATCCCCCTAAACCCAAATACAATATCCCCCTCCACCCACTACAATTCCCCTCCACCCCCCCAATAAAAATTCCCCCTCCCCCCACTACAATATCCCCCCACCCCAACATTCCCCCCCCATGTTTCCCCTTGGTCCGCACCTACCACCTTTAAAATAAACACCAGCAAGAAAGTAGAAGGTAACTCCTATCACAGAGTAGGTGTTCCCTTTTTTACAACGGGGAAAGTGTATGTGCCACTAATACGCCGATATAACACCGCCAAGGAAACCACATAGTATCGGACCCCTCGGGTCACACACTTTACGTGAATAAGCACTGATCCGTATAGAAGTAAAAAAAACCCTGAAACAGGGATCACCGGAGACGCCTATTGATGGGGCGTTTCTTCTTTGGGCGTTTTTTACCCTTTTCCCCCTTCTCTCAGTTACACCGCCATGAGGATTCCCCCGGCCAAAAATCTCCCTGCGAAATTACACATAAAAATTTAGAACCCCTAAATTTTCCAGAAACCCTTTTTAAACCTTTCCCACCTCGTACAAAACAAACCCAGGGGTGAGGGACGGGTACAAGCCTAACTTAGAGGCCTAGTACCCTAAGGGGTTGGAGGATGGGGAGAGGAAAAACCCCCCCCTGGGGGATAATGCAAACTAGGGTGCCCCCCTCACATTTTTTTTCCCGGTTTTGGTATCAAGACCCTGGGTTTAGTTTGGGAAAAAGGGGGCAGGGGCCCCGGGGAAATTTTAACTGGGGCCCCTTTTTAGGTAGACGACCCAGCTGGAAAAAGTTGTTGGGATTTCCCCCAGGTAGGTTGGGGGGGTTTAAACAAACCAGGGGTGGGTAGGTAAATCCCCCCCAGGTTAGAAAAGGGCGGGGCCCCTTTAGGTAGTTTACAGGCAGTTAGGACCCTCATTTTAGCTAGTGTACAGGAAGGTGGGAAAGCCTTTTTAAACCCTAAATGTGCGGGTTTAGTTTCCCCCTTTTAGTTTGTTAGGTTTGTTAGGGACCCCTTTAGCTAGTTTTTGGGGGTGTAAGGGCCCCCCTTTTCCCTTGGGGGCCCAGTCAGGGCCCCTTTAGTTTGTGGGTTTACCCCAGGGCCCCCTTTTTTTTTGGGTTGGTCGGGCCCCCCCTTTATGTTTTGGTTTGGCCCGGCCCCCCCTTTAGCTTTAGGCGAGTCGGGGCCCCCTTAAAATTTATTTATTTTATATTTTATTTTATATAGAATTTTATATTTTTATATTTACTTTTAATTTTATTTTTATTTTATATTTTATTTTTTTTTTAAATAAATAAACAAAAACTTTACCGGAGCCCCCCCCCCGCTTCCCCCCCCGGGTTTGGGGGCGTTCCCCCGCGGCAAATGCGGCCCGCTTGGGCCCGCGGGGGGTTAAAATTTAAAGTAACCGCCCCGGCCTACTTTAAAATTTGGGGGCCCGGCCCCCGGAGGCGGGAAGGCCCTAACGGTTCACCCTGAAAAGGGAGATGGGGAAAGGGAGGGGTTGTGGGTTTGGCTCCGCTGAAAACCTTTGCAGCCGGGAGTGGGGGCATTGCCCCCCCACCCCCGGGAAACCGGTTTTTTTGGGCGTGGGGAAACGCAGGGCCCGGGGGGTGCGAGCCCGGATGCAGTGGCCGGGCCCCCGGGGGAAAGTGGGCAGCATTTCCTCGGGGCCCCCCGGAGCTCGGGGGCCCACAGGGTGGGCCCAGCCGGAGCCTGGTTCGGGGGCTCCCGCCGGGGGGCCCCAGCTTCTATCATGAGAAAAAAGGGGGCCCTTGGTTTTGCGCGGGCTCCTTATTCCACGGGCCCCTACGGAGGGGCGTCCCCCCCTGTTTGGCGGCCCTGTATGTTGTCGGATGAAATTTAAAGTCTGAAAGGGAGGTATGCCGAAAACCCCCCCCCCCCCCCTAAATTTGGAGATTATTCTTATATATATGTATGTATGTATAAAAAAGTCCATACTTGCCAAACTTTTGAAAATGAAAAAGAGGAGTTTTCTTGTGGGCGGCGCGGCAAAATTTTTTGCTGGAAACCCCATTTGTTGTATCCCACCCCCCTTTAAAAAAAAGCCCCCCACTCCACCAAATGATAACGGCTTTGGGAAGAAACCCCAGGTAGATCCCCTTTTAGCAGGTAGTAACCCCCCATAAGCGGTTTTAGTGCCCTTACAGGCGGGTAGTGCCCCTTGTGCCAAGTAGATGCCCCTCTGTACCCAGGTGGGCCCCCTTTGTTTGCCAGGTAGGTGCCCCCATTGTTGCCAGGTGGTGCCCCCATAGTTGCCAGGAAGGTGCCCATTTTTTGCCAGGTAGGGCCCCATTGTTGCCAGGTAGATGCCCCCTTTTTCCCGGGTTAGATCCCCCCCTGTTGCCAGGTAGTGCCCCCATTGTTGCAAGGTAGATGCCCCCCTGTTGCCGGTAGAGCCCCTTGTTGCCAGGGGGTGCCCCTTGTTGCCAGGTGTCCCCCTCGTTGCCAGGTGATGCCCCTCTGTTGCCAGGTAGTGCCCATTTTTGAGGTGTGCCCCCATTGTTCCCAGGTAGATGCCCCTCTGTTGAGGTAGATCCCCCCATTTTTTCCCCAGGTGGCCCCCATTGTTGCGGGTAGTCCCCCATTGTTGCCGGGTAGATGTCCCCTCTGTTGCCAGGTGTGCCCCATTGTTGCCAGGTGGGCCCCCCTCTGTTGCAGGAGATGTCCCCTCTGTTGCCAGGTAGGTCCCCCTTGTTCCCAGGTAGTCCCCCTTGTTGCCAGGTGTGCCCCTTGTTGGGTAGATGCCCCCTCTGTTGCAGGTAAAAGCCCCCCTCTTTTCCCGGGTGTGCCCCATTGTTGCGGGTATGCCCCTCTGTTCCCAGGTAGTGCTCCTCTGTTGCCAGGTAGTGCCCCCTCTGGGGGCCAGGTGGGATGTCCCCTTGTTGCAGGTAGATGTCCCTTGTTGCCAGGTGTGCCCCCTTTTTGCAGGTAGTGCCCCCTCGTTCCCAGGTGATGTCCCCATTGTTCCCAGGTGGGAAATCCCCCCTTGTTGCCAGGTAGATCCCCCCATTGTTGCAGGTAGTCCCCCATTTTTCCCAGGGTAGATGTCCCTTGCTCCAGGTAGTCCCCCCTTTGTTGCCAGGTAGTGCCCCCTCTGTTGCCAGTAGATGCCCCTTGTTGCCAGGTAGGCCCCATTGTTGCCGGTAGATGCCCCCTCTGTTCCCGGGTAGTCCCCCCATTGTTATCAGGTAGATGCCCCCTTGTTGCGGTAAAATGCCCCCTTTCCCAGGTAGATGCCCCCTTGTTGGCGGGTATGCCCCCTTGTTGCCAGGTAGTGCCCCTCTGTTGCCGGGTTTGTCCCCCCTGTAAAAGGTAGTGTCCCCTCTGTTCCCAAGGTGTGCCCCCTGTTGCCGGTAGATGCCCCTCTGTTGAGGTAGTGCCCCCATTGTTCCCAGGTTAGATCCCCCCTCTGTTGCCAGGTAGTGCCCCCCTTGTTGGGTGTGCCCCTTGTTGGGGTGTGCCCTTCGTTCCCAGGTATTTCCCCCCCATTTTTCCCAGGTAGATGCCCCCTTTTGTTGCCGGGTGTCCCCCCTTGTTGCCGGTAGTCCCCCCTTTGTTCCCGGGTAGTGCCCCCATTGTTGCCAGGCGGCCAAAAAAATTTTTAGTAATAAAAAAAAATATAAAACCCACTCACCTCACCAGGCTCCTGCAGCACGGCCGCTCCGGACGTTCCCCTCAGCGGGCGGGGGGAAGTGAGAGCAGCCGCGCGTCATCCCTGCAGCCGCGCGTCATTCCCCTGCGCCTGGCCGTTGTGGGCGACACCGGGCCCCCGGAAAAAGGGGGGAGGAGGGAGGAGGGGGCGATCCCCTCCTGCCTCTCCCGCACAGCGGGGACCGCGGGGGGGTTTTGAAGTGGGCAGCGGCCGTTCACCGCCTGTAGGAGCGGCCCCCCGGGGCGAAGAGAGCGACTAGCGCTACTCTGTCGCCGCGGCCTTTTTAAAAAGAGCCCCCGCCGCCTAATGGCGGGGGGGAGGAATCCCCAATCCCCGGGAGGGGGGGGGGGGGCCCCAAAAATAGCGGGACCCCCCCCCAAAAAACAGGGAGTTGGCATGTATGCATAATCTGCATAGGGCCGTTGCATGAAAATATGGGACTGTCATTCATATATATTTTTTAAATTTATATAATTTATATATATATATATATAAAAAAATTTATATACTTTTGTTATATAAGTTTGCATAGGAGCTGTATATACGAAACATATGGGGACTATCATTCATTTCATATGAATTGAAGCAATACATACGGTCACAGAATTATCCATGCCCTGCAGAGGTTCGTATCTGACCCTAATGGTCACTAAATTCTCTCCCGCGTGTGATGGACGGGACACAAGCCTCGTACAGACAAGCCCAGGGGTCAGTGGATTTCTGAAGGAAAGCAAAGAGACAAGATGAGAAAATCCCGTCTCGAGGGACAATAATAGACAAGATGCTTCTCCTGCCAGAAAAACGCTTTGTGAGGGAAACCATATGTTATAGAGTGTCCGTTACATGCCCCGGCCGCGTCCTGTCAAGGAGACCCGTGATGGAGACGCTGGAGTCCTGGTGATAACATTACACCTGAGCTACTGTACAGGAGAGAATTCATCACACACCCGACTCCCGTCCCTACATGAGGACTATACAGTAGGGTGACAACCTCCTACAGCCACCCTTACATCACCGACACAGTCTTCATTGCCAGGGACTTAACACTGCAGCCACGGTTTCCTCAGCCAGTCTTCACTGTTGTAATGGAATTCTATTCATGAAACAGCAAGATCCGGATGAACCACGCTGATTGATAACTCCTTACTGACGACCCATAAACATCGGGGCGGTGGCTTTATATCATACTTGCCAACTTTAGAAAGTGGAAAAGCAGGAGATTGAAGAGGGCGGCGTAGCAAAAAAATTGCCTGGACACGCCCATCTTGTTTGTGTTCCACGCCCCTTCAAAAAGCCACACCCACTCAACCTAACTGCATAACGGCTTTGGAAGTAAGCCAGGTAGAGGCCCCCTCTAGCCAGGTAGTGGCCCTTATAGCCAGGTAGTAGCCCCCTTAACCAGGTAAATGCCCCCTTTAAAAGGGAGGTAGATGCCCCCTTGTAGCCAAGTAGATGCCCCCTTGCAGCCAGGTAGATGCCGTCTTGTAGCCAGGTAGAGCCCCCTCTGTAGCCAGATAGAGCCCCCTCTGTAGCCAAGTAAAGCCCCCTCGTAGCCAAGTAAGCCCCCTTTGTAGCCAGGTAGAAGCCCCTCTGTAGCCAGCTAGTGCCCCCCTTTTTTTGCCAGGTAGAGCCCCCATTGTAGCCAGTTAGAACCCCCTTTGTAGCCAGGTATAACCCCCTCTGTAGCCAGGTAGTGCCCCCTTTGTAGCCAGGTAGAGCCCCCGGTGTAGCCAGGTCGGGCCCCCTGTGTAGCCAGGTGAGCCCCATTGTAGCCAGTTAGAGCCCCCTTTGTAGCCATGGTGAACCCCCATTGTAGCAGGTAGAGCCCCCTATAGCTAATAAAAATAAAATAGTAAAAGCCACTTACCTCACCACGGTCCCTGCAGCGCGGCCAGCTCCGGACATCTCCCGGCCGACCGACTCAGCGTCGCAGGGGGAGTGAGTGCAGCCGCGCGGTCACACCCCCTGCGACGCTGTTTTGTATGGTACAGTGCACACCGGCGCTGTAACTACAGGGGAGAAGGGGGGGGGGGGCGATCCCTCCTGCATCCTCCCGCACGGAGACTCGCCAGACTTTTGGGCGGCCCGCCCCCGCTTCACCCCTCCTGTGGGAAAGGGCCCCCGGCGGCACCGAGTAGCGTCCTGACACTAAACTCTGGCCCGCGCCCTTCAAAAACCCCCCCCCCTGTGGCGGCGGGGGTTCGCCAATTAGGGGGTTTGGGTGGGGGGGGTGACCCCAATTACGGGAACCCCCCCCCAAAAAAAACGGGAAAAAGTTGGCATTTTTGTTTATACTCCCGCGTGGAAAAGTGCCACAGCAGCGCGAGTACAGGGCTGTACTTGCACCCCTGCCCCCAGGCGTCTCGCAAGCTCCCCGCTCCTCGGCGCTTAACCCTTTGATTGCCGCGGTTTTTGTGCCCGTACATAATAACAAAGGGTTTCCCCTGTTTCTGTCGGGTGTTCGGACCCCGGGGGACCCGAAAGACCCCGGGAAAGGTGCCAGAAACCCCGGGGATAGATGGGCCCCAGTGTGTCTGTGTAATCACCAGAAAAGGGCACATTGGGGCCCGCCCGACGTCCCCCGGTCAAAAAGACCCAATTACAAAGTATTACCTTTTTAAAATAGCTAAATACAAATAATGAAAAAAAAAAATGTGAAAAAAATTTTCCCCTTTCTGGTTTTTTTTTTTTAAAGTTTTAAAAAAAACATAAAAAAGTGTAGAAAAAAAAATAAAAATAAAAAAAAAAAAGTAATAAACAAAAAGTGCTAATACATAAAAAAATTTTAAAACCCCTACAATTTTGGTGCCATAAACTGTAAAAACCCTGTAAATTTAATCTAACAAGTTTACAAGTGTGAAATGTGAATGGTGTAAAAAAAAGTTAAAAAAAAAATACAAATTTTTTTTATAGAAAATTAAAAAAATTAAAAAAAATTGATAAGGAAATTAAACTATTCCCCCAAAAAGTACAAATTGTCCCAAAAAAAAAAGGCCTTTATAAAGCGCTTTTGAAACGCAAGGAGGGAAAACAAAAAAAGTCGGTCATTAAGTACTTTTTAGTACTGTTTGGTTAAGGGGTTAAAAAAATTAAAAGGGGGGGATCCACCATGCAGTTTCACAGAGCCAAAAGGGACTTCAGACTCACCTTCCGGGGCAGGTGTGGGGGACTTTCAGTGATTGAAACAGCCTTTCTATTTCTACTCAGCCCGTTTAAGACTGATGGGGAGGTTTTTAAATTGACAGCAAGGCTACAGAGCTCTAATGGGTAAAAGCTCGTCCAGTCGTTGCCTGGGATAAGACTCTGCAAGGAGTGACTCACCGTGGATAGGCTGACTAACAGCAGCTTGGATCAATCAGATAAAAGGAAGAAGATGGATAGGGGTGGGAGGAGGTCGGTAACCAGAGAAATTTGTGCGCTCTAACAGGAGATACAACTATTTTCTCTCATGAACAAAGCAAAATCAAAACAGCAATGTATTTGGTAATAGTCTTCATTTTTTCCCAATGTTTGGGAGAAAACCCTTTTAAGTAAGACAATTAGACTACACAGGGTTTGTTTGTAACAATTGGGAAGCATAGGTCAGCACCGGAGCTGTACGCATAAAACGACGTAGGATTTTTAAAGCTGCTCTGTTTTGCATTAAAGCAATGTTGTAAAAGTCATCACACCCTTAATCACCCCGAGAGGCGAAAGGGAGGCTGTTTCTTAGCATCAGGCGGCCATGATTGAACGCTGGGGGTTTTTTTGATAACTTTTTTTTGGTAGATTAAAAAGTTCTCTCTACCGAAATGTCACCGTTGCCAGGGGCCATACGTCCATTATGCAATGGGACAAGGGGGATGCATCCCTCCCTTTATGAGGGGTAAAAAAGGCGCCCAATTGGAGTAAAAACATTATTTTTAATAAAACATGGTAATGACCGGGGTTCCCGAATAAGGCAGTAGTTTGGGTTAAGATTATACAGTTGTGCGAATTAGTTTTTTCAATTTGCAGGAAATGTCTGTCATCAGAGATTTTCTTAAAGGGGGATGTCTCACCACTGTGATTAGCTTTTAACATGTAGGAAGAAGTAAATAAAGTTTATTACCAAATACTTGTTTTTTGATTTAGTTTGTTCAGATAAAAAAAAAGAAAGAATTTTATCTGCTTAGTGTAGACAAATTTCTTTTGGGTTTAAAGACTACATCTCCTGCCCCCTCTTACTGATTGTTAAAAAATTATCTGACCATAAAAAAGTCCCTTCATTGAACTAAACTCTACTGGGGGGTTGTTTACCTAAAAGAAATGCAACATGGCGTAACCCCCCGGGTGCGCGTAGCAGCTGCCCCGGGGCCTGGCTTGGGGAGGCCCGGCCCCGGGGCAGTGCACCACGTTGCTCCCCGGTTTTTGCGCTCCTGGGCCCCGCCCAGTGAATTAACGTTAACGGGGCGGGGGGGAGCTGAGGGGCCGGCGCACCCCGCCTCTGAATGCCCGGCCCCCCGGGCCCGGGGGTTTTCAAAAGCACTGACCCATGGGCAAAAGGGAGCCCCATCCCGCCGCCTGTATGTTCCTGCAGCGGCGCCGGCTCCTGTGATCACATGGGCGCGCGATTATCACATGATCGGCCCGCGCTGAGCAGAAGGGTGCAGCCCCCGATTTTTTTTTTTTTTTTTTTTTTTTTTTTTTGGGGGGGGAAAATTGGCCGGGTTAAGAACCATTTCTTTTTTTTACCTGCCGCCGTGATTTTTATAGCCCCCCCCAGCCTCCCCCTGCCTGCCTGCTTTATAGCCCACCCACCCAGCCCTGCCTGCCTGTAATGCCCCCCCACCCTGCCTGCCTGATTTTACCCCCATTTTGCCTGCCTGTATATAGCCCCCCGCCTGCCTGCCTTATATAGCCCACTCGGGCCTGCGTATTACCCACCCAGCCTGCCGCCGTATATACCCATCACCCTGCCCTGTATTACCCCCACCCCTCCCCCTGTTTTACCCCCACTCAGCCCGGGCCTTTGTTTTATAGCCACCAGCCTGCCAGCCTGCCTGTATTTAGCCCACCCACCCCTGCCGTATTGCCCGCCTCCTCCCTGATATACCCCACCAACCCCTGCCTCCCTGTAATACCCCCACCCACCTGTCTCCCTGTATATACCCACCCAGCCTGCCTGTTTAGCCCACCCAGCCTGCCTGCCTGATATAGCCCAAACCCGCCTGCCTGCTGATTTACCCACCCGCTCCCCTGCCTGATTGCCCCACCTGGTCCCTGTTATCCCCCCCAGCCTGCCTGCCTGATATAGCCCACCAGCCTCCGGGCCTGTATATGCCCACCCACCCTCCTTTTTAACCACCCCTGCCTCCCTTATAAAACCCCACCCACCTCCTGCCTGTAAAGCCCAACCTGCCCCCCTATGCCCACCCACCCCGCCTCCCTGTATTAGCCCACCCGCCTGTGCCTGATATAGCCCCAAACCCCACCGCTTGTATATAGCCCACCCCCCTCCTGTATATGCCCCCCCGGGCCTGCCCCCGTTTTATAGCCCACCCCCCCCCTTCTTATATAGCCCACCCGCCGGGCCTTGTTTTATACCCCACCCAGCCCCCCTGTAAAAAGCCAACCCAGCCTGCCCCTCCCGTAATAGCCACCCAGCCTTCTTATATAGCCCCCACCCGCCTGTTTATAACCCACCCACCTGCCTTTTTATAGCCCCCCACCTGCCTGTATATAGCCCACCCACCTGCCTGAAATATTAGCCACCACCCGGGCCGCTTTAATAGCCCACCAGCCTGCCTGCCTGTAATACCCCACCCAGCCGCTTGTAAAAAACCCCCCCCCCACCCCCCTGCTGTAATTTTGCCCCCCACCTGCCTGTTATACCCAACCACCCTGCCTGCCTGTTTTTGCCCCCCACCTGCCTGTATATACCCCCACCCAACCCTGCCCTGCCGTATGGCCCAACCCCCCTTCCCCGTTTATATATGCCACCCAGCCTGCCTCCCTGTATATATGCCCACCCTCCCTGCCTGTTATATAGCCCACCCCCTGCCTGTTTTAAATAGCCCCCCGGTTTGTTAATACCGCCCACCCGCCACCCCAAATACCCACTGCCTTTATACCGAAAAGGCCTGCATAGCCCCCAGCCTGCCGCATAGCCCCCAGCCTGTTTATATACCCCCACCTGTCTATAAACCCCCAAGCCTCCCTTACCCACCAGCCTGCCTAAAAAGTCCCCCAAAGGGCCGTCATACCCCCCCACCTGCCTGCTTTTGGGACCCCACCCCCTGCCATAAAACCCACCTAAACCCCTGCCATTAGCTCTCTAATCGCCTTCCTGAATACCCAATACCCCGTGAAGCCTGCGATTAGCCCAAAAAACCCATAAAGCTTACCTCCCTTCTTTTAAAAGGGGCCCCTATAGCCCCCCTACCCCTTTCCCTGTATGGCCCCCTATTGTACCAAAAACCCTGCCGGCCTTAGGGCATCTATTGGTATTTTTAAAAAACCTGGCCTACGGGGGCCCCCATATATCCATTTAAAACCTCCCTCCCTAAATGGACCCCATATAGCCAGGGGGGAGGGGCGGAAAAAGTGAGGATTTAAGATTTTTGTGTCTAAATCTCCAGGGAAAAAGTGGTGGGGAGATGCATCATGATGGCGGACTGGAGGGAGCAAAAACAAAAGGGGAAGTCAACGAGAAACATACCTGTGAGTCCCCAAAAATTGACCCAACTTTAATACTTTTTTTCAACCCGTGTACATGGTGTCTACCCCCTTATGGTCACTTTTGGTGGTAAAAATACAGTCTGCAGAGCCCGTGTTTCATGGGCTACCACTAAGGTCTTGTTGGGGGGTTATTACAGTCTGCAAGCCTGTGTAAACTGGTATAACCATAAACCTCCCCCAAATGTCCCCATTTTGGAGGGGGGAGTCCCTATTTTTAACCCCCTTTTCCCTCTTCCTCTTAGCTCATAAATGTCCCTCTTTTTTTTTTAGGAAACAGATTTTCATCAATAAACTGAATATCTTGCTGTAAAAAGTATCTGTTGCTTTTCCTCCTATATATTTTATAAAAAACTTATTTTTTATCCACATTGGATCAAAGCAAACCTGAAAATGTTCCCCTCTTTGGGAATCCTAAAAATTGGGAGGTATTTTAAAAACCCCTATTTGGCACAAGGCGGTATAATTGGTCTTTTGTACTGATCTAATGGGGTGGGGGTTATTCAGTCACTTTGTGGTCAGTTCTTGCGGTATAATCGGTTCCTATGAAATTTGTGTTATTGGTAATGTTGGTTTTGGTATAGTGGATTTGGTTGGTAGCAGTATGATGGTGATATGTATGGTGAGGTGTTTGCCCCTTGTATTATCTACATTATCTAACAGCAAGTCCTGGTAAATGTTTGTGATCAGGGAGGGGGCCCCATCCAAAAGTTTGCTTTGGGGCCCTAGCTTCTCTAGTTACGCCCCTGATGACAAGCTTTAACCCTTAGAGCTCTGCAGCTTTGTGCACTCCAGATTATAAAACTCCTGCAATCATGGTTACAGACCACATCTCCCTGCTCTCCCTATTATCTGACTGTTCCACAAACTGCTATCTAACCATAATAAATCCCGCTATTCTGAATCTTATCTATAGCACAGAAGTTTGTTTAACTAAGTTAATGACAAGCTGTAACCCTTAGAGCTCTGCAGCTTTGTGCACTTCAGATTATAAATCTCCTGCAATCATGGTTACAGACCACATCTCCCTGCTCTCCCTCTTATCTGATTGTTCCACAAACTGCTATCTGACCATAATAAATCCCTCTCTTCTGAATCTTATCTATAGCACAGAAGTTTGTTTACCTAAGTTAATGACAAGCTTTAACCCTTAGAGCTCTGCAGCTTTGTGCACTCCAGATTATAAATCTCCTGCAATCGTGTCACTATACCAGGAGCAGCAGAGCTGATATGCCAATCACTGTTACAGAACCACCCACAGCCTGGCCAGGAAGTGTTAGTCTGAAGCTGCCTGTGGCTCTGTGAAACTACATGGTGAGACAAACCTTTTAAAACAAGAGATAAACCTCTTAAAGGATCTGAATTCCTTATTGAAGCTTATTTCTCTTGGTTAAGGTATGGCAGGACTGCAGTGTATAGCATAAGGGAACAGAGCATCCATTAGAACCTCTTAAGCTATGGACTCAGTGCAATTAGCTGGAGTCATTATTCATAGCTAAAAAGCAGCCATCACAGATGGAAATAGGGAATGTAGACAGAGGAGACCAGGAGATCAAACCGGAGCAATAGGTGGTGGGCAGGGAGGAATTTATCATCCACTTGTGAACAGCAGAAACTAGACATTCCCTATGAATCTATTAGTGTTACTCTTTGTATTCGGGTTAATGTCATATTCTACCTAAATCTAAGTGACCTTAATTAATCTTAATTAAATCTTTCCTAAACCTAAATTGAGCTAAGGGCTTAGACAACCCGAACCTGAATTATTTTTTAACCTTATCTCTAAAATTAACTACAACTGTAACCAGGCTCCTACTGGCCCAGAGGGGTAAAACCCCTGGTGCAACCTTGGGTATGGTGGGCCCTGGCCATGGCAAGCCTGGGGCTACTTTTCAGTGAGAAAGATAAAGTAAGAGGCATGTGAGGTATGTGCAACCATTTGCAGCAGCTATAGAGTGGGCCGCAAGAGTCAACTTCACTGATGTTCCCCAAGAATGAACTATACTGGTAGACTCCAAAAACTAACTCCACTGGTGGGACCCAAGAATCAACTCCATTGGTGGACCCCAAGAATCAGCTCCATTGGTGGACACCAGGAATCACCTCCACTGGTGGCCCCAAGAATTATCTCCACTGGTGGGCCTCAAGAATTAATTCTACTGGTGGGCTCCAAGAATCAGCTCCACTGGTGGCCCAAAGAATTAACTCCATTGGTGGGCCCCCAGAATCAACTCCACTGGTGGGTCCCAAGAATCAACTCCACTGGTGGCCTCCAAGAATCAGTTCCACTGGTGGGTCCCAAGAATCAGCTCCACTAGTGGTCCCCGAGAATCAACTCCACTGGTATACCTTAAGGATCAACTCCACCAGTGGGCTCCAATGAGTCGCCCCAATAATCAACTTCACTGGTGGGCCCCAAGAATCAGCTCCATTGTTGGCCCCAAAAATTAAGCGCACAGGTGGGCCCCAATAATTAAGGGCACTGGTGGGCCCCAAGAATCAGCTCCAATGGTAGGAGTCATGTAGCCCAGCCTGACACTGACTGGAACCCTAACCATAAGTTTGGCTCAGGGTTTTTAACCAGTTAAAGAGTGTTCCCATCTCGCCCTATGATGGCGCATTGATACAAACACAACTCAGTTGCACTTAGAACTTTCTTGGAACAGAATGGAGAGTAGTGTAAAAACGCAACCAACTCACCATTCTGAATGGAGACTTTTGGGGGCCATTCCCGATATAGGTGCGGGTTGCAGAGGTGAGATCTGCACCTATCACACTTTGATAGCATATACCATTGATATGCCAGCAAACTATGAGATGAGAACAACCCTTCAACTTAGCTTTTAGCTGGTATGTTGGTGGAATAATTCGGGTTTGGGACATCCTGAAACAGAATTTTTTCGCCGATTTGGATAAACCAGTGTTTAACCGCACAAAGCCCTATGCAATACAATTGGAATCTATAAATTTTTCACTTCCATTGGTCCCTATAGAAAATTTTAGTTCAACTCAAGGCTGTGACACCACCATGCACTCTCAGGTTATGGGAATGGGCAATATGGGCAACAGATATCCACCAAGACTACTGTATTCATGGAAATTTCTAAATTACATTGCAAGTAGCTATAACTTGAGTTGGCTCCTGGGATATTACGTAAGGAACTCCCTGACCCCAATCAGCATTGCAATCCTTGTTTATCCACGCTTATGGTTTATGGGATTAAGCTGCAGTACTGACCAAAACTGTACATATCTTAAAGGAGTTTTACCAGAAAGTAAAATTGACGTGGAAATCCTGCAAATTAAATAATAAACATTTTCCCCATTCATCATCATTAAAAATTCTGCACCATTTTTGTCTTAGCCGCTCCCTTTTTGATCCATAGTGTACGGCTTGTCTCTAGGGGATATGACCAGTGACAAGATCTCCTCAGTCCTGGCCGCACATGCTCAGACATCACCTCTCCTCTCAGGCAGCTACTGTTTTTTCTCACTGCCTAGCGAGTGTTTAACCCCAGTTGCAGTCCTTCTACTCCTGTCCTCTCTACTCCTCAGTAATTAGTCAAAAAAGTGCAAATAAATAAAAAAGAAACCTCAATCAGGTCTGTGCATTGAGAAAAAGAAAATCGACGTTAGTTTCCTGCAACGATTTGAACTTAGGACCCCTATGCTGAAAGTCAGAAGTGCTACCAACTCAGCTACAATGTAGCTAATCACAGTGCTTTACATAAACAGATCTTGGTTTGACTAGTTACATAGTACGGTTGAAAAAAGACATATGTCCATCAAGTTCAACCAAGGGTGGGGAAAATGTGGGTGAAGGGAGGGGGATAAGGAGTTTAAGCCTAGTTTCCTCTACTGATGAAAGCTTTGAAACCCATAAGGCAAGAACCAATCTGCTCTAAGGAAGATTTCATCCCTGATCCCAGAGCCGCCATCAGACTGGATCTAGAATTTTATATGGCTACATACGTATTAATATTCTTTAATTTTCAGCCTTTCCTGAAGCCCTCATCTGTTCCTGCTGTGACCAGCTCCTCAGGCAGCTATTCCACAGATTTACAGTTCTCAAAGTGAAGAACCCTTTTGACTAGAGTGAGCACACTGTGGTGAAAAGCCTGCTGGTTCAAATGATATACAGTTCAAACAAATCATACACGCCCCTTTTTAAACACACTGAAAGCTGATTCAGGAAAAACCAGGCATGAAATGCCTTTGTGGTAGACCCCATTTAAGGCACCATTCCTTTAGAAGGACTAAAGTGGTTTTGGTGCTTTTCCTGATTTTAGTGATGGGTGAGTGGTCCTGATGGACCAACCATATTTTGAAACCCTCACCTGTTTCTGCTGTGACCAACTCCTCAGGCGTCTATTCCACAGATTTACAGTTCTCACAGTGAAGAATGCTTTTGACTAGAGGGAGCACAGTGTGGGGAAAAGCATGGTGATGTCAAGCCTGCTGGGTCAAATGATATACAGTTCAAACATATCATACATGCCCCTTTTTAAACACATTGAAAGCTGAATCAGGACAAACCAGGCATGAAATGCCTTCATGGTAAACCCCCTTTAAGGCGTCATTCCTTTATAAGGACTAAAGTGGTTGTGGTGTTTTTCCTGATTTTGGTGAAGGGTAAGGGGTCTTGAAGGACCAGCCATAGTTTGATATACCAAGGAGAGGGCACAAATGTACACTCTTGGAAATTCCTTAAAGGGGTTGTATCATTACAATAAATGGTCTTCAGAATAAGGTGACAGTGAAAACAAGCAACTTTGCAATTGGATGTCATTTGCAAAGCTGTCTTGTATTCACAGTCTCCCTTATCTTCGTTTTGTGTAAACACTGTTCCCCAGTGCCGGTCGGATTCCTCCTTCTTTTTATTTCATTGGCTGACGGCTCTACTAATTTACATTCTGTCTGGCCCCCGGTCGTATTCACGGGAGTGTGCATTCCTGCCTCTCTCACTCAGAATAAGGGGCCGGCAACATTTCACTCAGCCAGGAGCTGCACAGTAACACTGCAGCTGCTTCTACAATCAGAAAACAGCAGAATTGTGCCTCGGTGCCTAAAGCTCCTGCGTGTAAACATAGAAGGGAGACTGATCTGTGCTGCTCTGGATGAGTTCATAGATGACTGGATACAACTGTAACAAACCTCCAGCTGTGAGAGGAGAAGAGATCAGTGCTCCGAGTTCATAGAAGACTGTCTAGACTGAATGCAGGGCTGTGGTATGTAAACATACAACTCTTAAAAAATAAGACTGCATAGGGAGAGGAACGACACAGTGACATGTGGACTCAGACAGAGAGGTGGGGGAGAGCACACTGACTCGGGAGCGAGCAGGAACAGTGAAGGGAGGGGGGATGATGTCATCACCCTTCAGTTAAGAAACACCCAGCTGGGAGGGGATGAAACGCCCCCTGGATTTCAGGAACTGAGAAAATGAAGCTACAAGAAAACAGCCGAACTGATGAAGCGATACATCCCCTTTAAACCACCACATTGAAGAGTTGAGGCATTACTCTCATTTTAATGGATTCCAATCTATGGACCCCTCTTAAAAACTACAACAAATGGTGCAGGTTGGTGGTTGCATTTTCACCATAGGGTCTCCATCACTGCTCTACCCTTTAGGGTTCATCATGGATAGATCATCTGCATAGCTTTGGTGGATTTTCCTCCCAGTTGTAGTTAAATACTTAAACATTCTTAGCAAAACCCACCATGGAAAAGACTCAAATATGTGACACGAAAGCAGCAGATGGGAAGATCTTATTTACCGCCGTCTACTCCCGTGGGTTGATGGAAAGAGACAAGAGCACTTTAAGGCCTGAAAAGATAATGATATTTTAAGTCACCGCTCTATCTCCCCTAAAACGCAGAGTGCTCCCGAGGCGGACACATGAGGTTGACCTCGCGAGACTCTTGCCGCAGTCACTTTCCCTCACGGCCATCAGAGGTTTTAATCAGCCCAAAAGAATGAAAGACAAATAGCGAGGATCCAGGTAATTGGGATGGAAATGAAGAGGACGTTGGGGAATGTTAATTAATGACATATCTCAATAATCACAAGGGGCAGAGGGAAGGACATCACAAGGAGACCATCTCATCGCTTTCCTCTATTGGTTAAGCATCAATTTTGCATGTGCACAATAATTAGAGGTGGACAAAGTGAAACTTTCTGAAAAAAAAAGACAAAAGTTACAGCAAAACTTCACATATAACAAGACATAATAACATTATAATAGGATCGTATACAGCGTCCCATAGAAATTCTGATTACAGAACCATAAGATATAAGAGCTGAAGATAGTGACTTTTTTTTATTTTATGTTTCCAATTTCTTTTATCGTTTCTTGTGGTCCTCTAACCTGAAAGAGGTTTTCACAAACTGCTCATCACAATCAGCTTTAGGCTCCCTCTTCCTTTCAGGCTGTGGTCGGTCCTACAGCTTCAGGCTCCCACTTCTAGTTCAGGCGGTGGTCAGTTCTACAGCGTCAAGCTCCCACTTCCTGTTGAGGCTGTAAGTGGTTCCACAGCTTCAGGATCTCACTTTCTGTTCAGGCTGTGGGTGGTTCTACAGCTCCAGGTTCCCACTTCGTGGTCAGGCTTTGGATGTTTTAACAGGTTCAGGCTCCCACTTTGTGGTCAGGCTATGAGCTGTTCTACAGCTTCAGACTCCAACTTCCTGTTCAGGCTGTGTGTGGTCCTACAGCTTCAGGCTCCCACTTCCTGGTCAGGGTGTGGGCGGCCCTACAGCATCAGCCCCAAAACCTCCTTTCAGGCTGTGGGAAGTTCTACAGTTTCAGGCTCCTCCTTCCTGTGCAGGCTGTGGGTGGTTCTACAGCTTCAGGTTTCTACTTTCTATTCAGGCTATGTGTGGTCCTACAGCTTCAGGCTCCCACTTCCTGGTCAGGTTGTGGGCGGTCCTACAGCATCAGGCTCCAACCTCCTTTTCAGGCTGTGGGAAGTTCTACAGTTTCAGGCTCCTCCTTCCTGTGCAGGCTATGGGTAGTTCTACAGCTTCAGGCTCCCAATTCATGGTCAGGTTGTGGGTGGTTCTATAGCAGTGACTGATATTTCAGCTCTGCTATTCCTAGCTGAGGGTCTTCGGTAATAGAAGGGTTTTAACACGAGCTCTAAAGGGTTAAAGTGTTCTAGGATTGTTTTCCTCTGAATATTATTTAAAGGACAGCACCTCTGTCCTAAAAAATTTCCATGATTTTAAGTGGCTCCCAGGATTTCACTGGTTAAGCCTTGGGCGTCACTAATCTCTATTCCAGCATACCACAACCTTTAATTAGAACAGCTGTTCAATACCATCTACGGAAACAAAATATTTACCCAGAAGGGCTCCAAATTTTTATTTTGGAAAGCATTGATTTTTTAGTATCCAGTAATTATTTTGTATTTGATGGAACGTACTATCTGCAGCTACTTGGAGTGCCCATGGGGGCTATGGCATTGCCAGCATTGGTGAATTTGTTCATGTCATGGTGGGAATCACAATATATATACCATGTTGATAATCCATTCTCCGACTGTATAATCTGGTATGGGCGCTACATAGACGACTCTTGCTTTGTTGGGGTCGGGATGTGGCGTCCATACCAGATTTCATACAGTATGTCAATAAAATGGGTTAATCTGCATTTACTCTTTCTGTTAAACTACCAATATTGCTTTTTCCGATTTTTATCAAGGAGACGTACAAAATAACATTTTTAATACCACCACACAAAAAACCCACCATGGGAAACACAAATTTTAGAGCCAATAGCTGCCACCCCCAAACACACTGTAACCCCATTCCTTTTGGGGATATCATTGTGCACGGAGGACACAAAGGAAGCTGATTTCCCAAAAAAAAGTAAACATTAAGATCAAAGATCAAAAGAGGTTAATAAAGACAAAATGAATTTGCAAAGAAAAAAATACAAAGGGAAAAAAGCGGATACATATTAACCCCCAAAAAATCTTTACAAAATGCAATTATGGGAAAAGTTTTCTCCATTAATATAGTGAAAATTTAATTTGATTAAAAAAATCTTCAAAAAAAAATATTAAAATCCCAAGACAAGGACAAAATTTTTGCTAACTATTGGGGAAAGGGGGCACTTTGTAGCCAAAAAATAAACCATAGCTATAATATTTCCCCCCGTACGTTTTTTAGCAGCTTACCAAAGACATGGGTTTTTTCTAAGGGGTTCTTTCCTTTTAAAAAAAAAAGACAATTATCCAAAAACTATTAAACAGGATGTTTTAAAAATTTTAAAAAAGATGTTAATAGAAATTAAACAGAATAAAAAAAATTCATTAATTGTGATACAAATCATCTTTATTTTTTTTTTTGGGTTTTACCCTGGGGCAAAAATATATATGGGCCAGCCACATAGCAGGTTTAAAAACGTATCTCAAAACCCCCCCCACCCACAATTTTAAAAAAGGGGCCCAAATTCCATTTTTTGGGGGGGCAAAAGGCTTTTAAATAGAAACGCATGGGGGTTTCGGTAGAAAGTTTTACGTTTGTGGGTTTTAGAAAAGGTGGATAGCCCAAAAAAATGGAGGAGCTGGCAGCCTCTGGGGAATGCGCGAAGCGTATTGGATTTTGGGAATTGGGACACTGAGCCCCTGGGGCCCCAACTAAAAGAAGGGACAGGTTTATTTTTAAATTGGCCCCTTTCCCCCTAGGGGAAAACATATATGTAAAACAGATAAAAAAGGGTTTTCCTTGGGTATGTATTTGTTAGACGCTCTTTTTGACCCCTTGCAAAATGTTCATTTATGAAAGGGAAAAATGACGTTTTGTTTTAGAACCCCCAAAAAATCCCCTTTTTCTTTTACCTTTTTTAAACACTATTGGGTTAAAAGGGTTTGTGCCCTTTGAACAAGGCTATACTTAACCCCCGAAACGCTTTGGGTTTTTCGGGGTTTCCCCCCTGAAACCCTCCTTTTGCTGTATTAATACAGGGAAAAAAGGGAAGAAACTTTTTTCCTTTCGTTACCGCTGGGTCCTTTTAGTTTTTCTTATATTCGTTTTTCATCCGGCTTCTGAACTGAAGGCCCGGACACCGTGCGAAGATGAAGCATACGCACAGCTTGGGTTTTTTTGAAAGGGTTTTTCATACAAATTTCGGTGAGCGAAAGTTTTTTTACGTGTTTGGGTTTTTACATTTTATCTGTATTTGTAATTGTCTTTTTTTATGTTGGGTTACATGTTTTTAAAACTAATTTTTGTGGTGAGAAAACCCTTTTTAAGGGCTGTGCTTGGGTTTTGGGTTTTTTCTTTTTTCCCCGTTCATTGTGGTGACCTCAATTAAAGTCCCCCTCATTGTAGTGCTTTAATTTAGATTTAAACTCAGTGACCCCAAGCAGGGATAAAAAAATTTTCTTTTAAAAACTGGGAAAACAGAAAAAGCAAATGATTTGGTTTAAAAGTCTTTGGGTTTTCTGTTGGGCTTAAAATGTTTAAAGCTAATTTTGTGGTGGGAAAAACCCCCTTTTAGGCGAATGCTTGGGTTAGGGCTTTTTTTATCAATTTTACATTTGCTTGGTTTGGGGACCCGAATACCTTTTCCCCTTTTTTGGAGTGATCAAGAGATCTTTTAAATCGGACACAAGAAAGGAGATAAAAACTGTTCTAACTCTGAAATCAGAACAGCAATGTATTTGGTAATAGTCTTTTTTACTGTTGACTACATGTTTAAAGCTAATCAATGTGGTGAGAAAACCCCTTTGAGGCGAGTGCTTGGGTTAGACTTGTTCCCATTTACATTCCGCTTGTGGTGAGCTACAATGCCACATCCCCATCGTTGTAGAGGCCAATTGGATCTTAGTTCAGGGACCATTCATCTAATTTCAGTACAAAAATAAAGGTGCACAAACCTTCTAAGGGACTCTCCATTTCTATTAACCATCTCTAGTTAACAACTCTCATCATTGCCATCATGAACATTAAGTAAAGATTTGTGGTTCCATCTTAGACACTGTTGAAATATTCCTTAAAGTTTGCAGTGCAGAAGTGAAATGGATATTTAATGTCTTCAGAATTGCATTTCTATAAACATAGCGTAAGAAAGTTCCTTTATGTTTATTGCGCACTTTTATGGCCACTACATTAAATATGTTGAGTTTTATGCAGAACACAGAACGATGGTTATTAAAGGTCCCTTGCTCAAAAGCAACTATTATAAAATTTGTTGGTCTTCATTTCCCACAATGGAGAGGGTGTTTTTATAGACAGAGCGGTTTCCAAATGGGGCTTAACTTCTCTCATATCGTTAAAAAAAAATCTGCATGAAACAGGAGAAGTGAGCACAATCCTATCCTGAAATACTCTGTGCTGCAGGAGGGGTTTGTTTCGTCCCTCTATTTCCCCACCTCACATCATGATACGCCCCCCTTTACATGCAGCCCTGTTTTTTACTATGAACATCCAAAAAAGTGGAAGGGCCCTTTTTCCCCAAAATCAAAAGCTCCCTTTTCTGCCCCTGAATAGTCCCGGTATTGGCTATTTTCATTGAAGACATCCTGAAGACCTGGGGCCAAAGATCAGCATTGCTTGTTCATGTGCCCCAACAGTACATTTTTTTAGAAAACCTCAAGGGCAGGGCTTATGCAAATGTGCCCCAAAGTGGGCATTCCTGGGAAAATTGGGGGCAGGCTGTTGTACGTGCAGTGAATAGGGAATGACATTTTCAGAGGTATGCATGCTTAAGACAATCATTAAAAGTATTGTTTTCATTAACGTCCCATAATTCTATACAAGAAGAAGGGACAAAAAAAGAGCCACCTGCTGCATCTTTCCCCGAATATTTTTTTTGCATTTATAGTAATTAGGAATTAAATTTTGGGTGAAAAAGAGTACAAAAAATTGATCCAAAACTTTTTGCCCCCCCCTACATTAGGTAAAAGTAGAAAAAACCAAAGTGACAATGCCTGAGTGATGAGGTAAATTTAAAAGGGTTGTCTAAACTAAAAGGGGTCGTGCTTTTTTTTTAAAAAGATCTTAAAAAAACAAGTCACTTTGCAATTTGCCCTTTTACAAGACCTCCCTTTTTGGAAAATCCCTTGTAGGGTGCATCAGCCCCCAGTCACTAATAAAAGACCTTTCGATCTCTCTGATAGGTGCTAGCACTGGTTGCAATAGCTACAGCCCTCTTTACGCAGCCTAGTAGAAGCCGTAAACCAGCCCTGAATTCAGTAAAACCCAAGAAAATGGGACTGAGGAAAGTGAATAAATGTAGTGAACAACCCTTTAAGGAGCGAAAAAAAAAACCCTTAAAATTGAAAGTGTATACCCGTCTTATTACCCCCGGGTTTCTGGATTCCCTTGAAAAATTTTTCATATTTTATCATAATGACTTCGGCTTCTTCTTTCACCTCGCTACTGTTTGCTGACCTTTGACTTTATCTCTGACTTTATCTCTGAAGGACTCCACCTCTCTGGACCTCTTGCTTGCCCTCATTTATTCCCATAGCGATAGGCTTCCTCTGCTGATCTCCTTCCACCTGTGAGGTTATGGCTGTTTCCCCCCCATCCACCTGATTTTTTGGGAGTGTTGTGTTTTCTGTTGTTGCTTTCCCCTTTTGGGGGGCCCCTCATGTTTTTGGTTGGTCTGCTGCTTTTGTTTTTTGAGTCTTTTTCTGAGTTTTCTTTCCAAAGTGCTGGCTTTTTGCTGTTGCCTCTTCAGTTTATGCCTCAGTTCCTAGCTGGTGTCCCACCTTGTGTCTTTGCTTTATTTCCTGTCATGTTCTTGGTGTTGTGTCCTATCTTAGTTTCTGTCTATATTTTGGTCCTTGGCCTCTGCTGGGTTGCCTTTTTGGGGCCCCTATTTGGCCTTTCATCTGGGTTCGTCCCTTATCGTTTTATGTTCATTCTCATAGTGTTGAGCGAAAAGTAAAAATTCTGGTTCTATTGAACCCTTTAATTTGTAGTTTGGTTTAAGTTCTATTCGTACTCGACTTCGAACCCCCTTAAAAATCAATGGAGGGATGTTGGTTAATTTTTATCCTTACAGGTAGGAGAACGGGAAATTTCCACCATAAAAGTAACCTGGTATGTGGAACAATTATGAAAAAATTTGTCCCCTAAATTTACGAAAAAAATTGAAGGGTTTAAAAAAACTTAATTCCTTTTTAATGGTAACGAAAAGATGAGGACAGCTTGCAAGCAGGGGCGTAACTATGGGGGTGCGCGGTAGGCTGCATGGGGCCCTCTTCTGAGGGGGCCCAAAAGCCCCTTTGACAATGGGGATTTGGGACGGTTGTTATAAATTTTGAAAACCCCAAACTGCAAAAAAAGAATTTTTGGGGACTGAGTGTGATTTTTGCAAACCCCAAAAACCTGTATAATATATAAACCCTTATATGAAGTTGGCGTTATTAGCCTGCAAATGTCGCCAAATAAAAGTTTTGGGGGGTGGGAAAGATGCAGCAGCAATACCAAACCCCTGACTATTTCGTTACGGAGAGGAAAAAACTATCTAACTTGACATCTGACAGTAAAGAGAAATGACGAAAATCGTGTTTTACAAGCAATACAGTGAAATAATATAACAGGGGGCATGTGATTTTTGCAGCCCAAAGAGAGCCCACAGCTCAGCGAGTGTTTTGACACTTTCTGTGCTTTTCACTGATTGGATGGGTGCTAAAAGTGCAGAAAGGTGATTGGATGGGCCCAAAAATGCAAAAAAAAAGGGGATTGGATGGCCCCAAAAAGGGCAAAAGGGTTTTTTGGGAGCCGCCAAAAGGGCAGAAAGCCGCTGAAAACAAAACTGAAAATGGTGTGTTGATCTAGAACTAGAACTTTACTCGAACGAACAGTAAAATGTTCAGTTCGAGTTCTAAAAATTCGAGAAATTCTACTAGAACTTAACTTTTCTAGAACAGTTTGATCAACACTAGTCTCTACACCTAGTCTACTGCTTCTTGTCCCTTTTTCTGGTACTTCTGACCTGTCAGGTCAGCTGCCACTGCCAGGGACTGCTCTGAGGTCACACTGGCGGCCATCGGGGTAAGCCAACCTTACCATCAAAGACTCTGCTTAGTCACGTCCCCTTGAAGCAAGCCTGGCAGTGGACCAGAGGGTCCACTACCCGCATTACCCGTTCATCCTTTACACTTCTTCAAGTCTGATATATTCATGTTTAGGTTTGTTAACTTTTAGATTTATTATATGTAATTTACTGTATGTGAGTATTTATATAATATATTATAGTATTTGTATAATATTTTATATATAATACATACCGATATTATATATATTTCTATTTGTTCATGTTTTATATTAATCTATATATTTATACATTTTTAGATTCTGTCATTTTAAATTGATGCATTTATTTATTTTCTATTTAATCATACTTTATATACTTGTTTATGTATGTGCATGCTTATGTACTTTTAGATTTTTTTATATGTAGATAAATGAATGTATTTTCCAGATATTTATGTATTACGTTTTGTGTATTAAGGTTTCATGTATTTGTGTCCATATTTATTCTCAGATTTATTAGATCTAGATCATATGAATCTATTTCCTAGATATTTATGTATCATTTTTTGTGTTTATGTTTAATATATTTGCGAGAATGTTATTTACTTTATATATTTTTCTTCAATAACCTTCCCTTTAGACAAACACCGCCTGTTGTTTCCAGGGCTATATCAATATTGATACAAGACGACTTGCCTTCTCCTATCAGTTGCATTATGTTTATGCAAACTTGCAATAAAGCCCAAACGGCACTCGCTACAATGTAACCACAAGGGGAAGCAGATTGCATTTCGGAGAGAGAGCACAGAAGCTTAATGCCTCTCCAGCGGGCAATGATTCAAATTGAAAGTAAGATGAATGCAGCAGACGATCCTAGTGCCCATGAATATTGCTGGATGTGCAGTAAGACAAATGGCCTAATGATGCTTTGGTTATGGGTCTGTAGGAGGCTTAACAATGACAAATCTGTGCAGAGCTCAGCCCGGCTTCCTCACACCGCTGTGTGCAACGTTCTCCGCTGTCATTATCTACAGCAAGGACCACAAACATTCTTCAGCCCTGGACAAAGATGTTTACAACTTCTTAAGACAATTTCTCTTTACTGCAATTTTTTTTTTCTAAAACTTTAACATTAAACAGAGTTGACAGAGTTAAATGATACATTTCTGTCATCAGCTGCCACCACTAGGGGGAGCTTACTGCATACAACTTTATTATTAAGTTCTATGTATAAGCAGTATACAGTAAGCACCTTACAGTGGTATTTGCAGGTAGACAGAATTCTGTAATTTACCTCTAGATTTATGGGGCCTAGATCCATTCTTTTACCCTACAGGATGGGTTATAGACACGTTGCCATCCTCAGAAACGTTTAGGGTGACCTGTCTGTGCCCTCGCATCCACCTAGACTTCTATCCAATTATCCCTACAGGAAGCTGGGGAGTGAAGGGTGGGGGCTATTGTCTACACCAAGACTGGGCAAAAATTCCATAAGGGGATGTGGCTTGCGCAAAGTCTGCCCCAAATGGGTGCTATCCTTCAGTTTGGGGGCCATTCTGGGGCGGACCAGGGATAGTCCCTAGTGGTCTGGCGACAGTTCTGTTTGGTGAAAATAAATTATTATTAGATAAATAACTCTACTGGGATTTTGCAACTTTGGATGTGAATGGAGAGGAAAAACAATATATCTAAAATGAATACAAAATTAATAAAATTAAGCTAGACATAAGCTGTTAGTTAGAATAACTGTAGGTTTGTTTTTAAGTTGAATTTGTATGTAAGTCGGAGCAGGTATATTTATTAAATATAACTCCAGCACAAAACGTTTTTTTTTTAGTTTTGGATAGTGCAGGGAAGGGTTTTTACATTTGTTTTGCTGCCCAGCCTGCCTCTGACTTCCTTGCCGAATCCATAGTGCCCTAGCCTATGTGAGGAAGCGAGCTGGTAGTGTTCTGCCGCAGCAAGCCCAACCTGCTTTGTGGCGAGCTCTGGTGAATACCAGGACCTACGTAGACTCCTCTCCCTGTTGTGGCTTATACCACCGCTTGCGGTGGTCCAGTGGATCTACATCCCAGGCCTACTGTTACATATACCCATAGAGCTCAATAGAAAATCCAAACTGTAGTCAACACGACGTGGATTTTCTGAGGTCAGATTTCAAAATGAAAAGAAACTCGGAACATGTTCATTCTTGGATCAAAAATTTACTATTGAAGTCAATGAGATGGCATGAAAATTGGCCAGAAAGCTTTGTGCACATTTTATGGTGTGGTTTTTGGATTCTTTTATTACATCATACCCTGTGTCCTCGAAAATAAGACAGTGTCTTATATAAATTTTTGCTCCTAAGGATGCACTAGGTCTTATTTTCGGGGGATGTCTTCATTTTTGATAAACAAAATTTCACATTTAAACCTCATGAAGTAACAGGAGACTAAAATACAAACAATCATTGGCCCTTTAAGACAGCTCTAAAGTCTGTACCTGACAGCATGATTGAATCACTGTGCTGACAGCTGTGTGCTTCTGAGCTGGAAGAGTCCACTGTGCAGGGAGGAGCCTGTAAGTCTGCATCATCTGCACACCAGCAACAGTGTAATATGGATGCCTGTGTTGTAGATGGAACCGCAACGGGGCTCTACGTCCTAGTGGGGTGTCAAATTAGTATATTGATTGACACGTGCCGGAAAGTAAGAATTCACAGCCTGATAATCTTCAGTCAAATGAGTTCTCTGAGTTTATTACAAAAAACACAAGTTTTTATATTTGCGTAACACATTCCGATAGGCAAAATGTGAATTACTCACCTCTTAATTGGCTTTCTTATCTACATATTTGAATATCAGCCCCATTGTTGGGAAGCTAAATCAGTTTTGGGGGCCATTCTGGGCGGACCATGGATGTCCTAGTGGTCTGGCGACAGTTCTGTTTGGGTGAAAAAATTCTATTATAGATTAATAACTCTACTGGGATTTTGAACTTTGGATGTGAATGGAAGAGGAAAAACATATATCTAAAATTTAATACAAAATTAATAAAAAATTAAACTGACATAAGCTGTTGTTTGAATAACTGTAGGTTTGTTTTTTAATTTAATTTGTTGTAAGCGGAGCAGGGAATTTTTTAAATATAATCCAGCACAAAACTTTTTTTTTTTAGTTTTGGTTTGCGGGAAGGGTTTTTTCATTTTTTTGCGCCCCCTGCCTCTGCTTTCCCTTTCCGAATCCCTGTCCCCTAGCCTATGTGAGGGAAACGAGCTGGTAGTGTTTGCCCCGCAAGCCCAAACCGCTTTGTGGGGAGTCTGGTGAATACCCGGCCTTCGTAGACCCTCTCCCTGTTGTGGCTTATACCACGTTGCGGTGGTCGTGGATCTACATCCCGGCCTACGTTACATTTACCCTAGAGCTCAAAAAGAAAACCAAAACACAAAACGACGTGGATTTTTGAGGTCAGATTTCAAAGAAAAAAAACCGGGAAAATGTTCATTTTTGATCAAAAATTTATATTTAATCAATGAAAACCCCAAAAAAATTGGGCCCGAAAGCTTTGTGCACATTTATGGTGTGTTTTGGGGTTTTTTTATTACTCAAAACCTGTTTCCTCGAAATAAACGTGTTTATATAAATTTTTGCTCTAAGGATGCACTAGTCTTATTTTCAGGGGATGTCTTCATTTTTGTAAAAAAAATTTCACATTTTTAAACCTCATGAAGTAACAGGGACTAAAATCAAAACAATCATTGGCCCCTTTAGACGCTCTAAAATCTGTACCTGCGCAGATTAAAACCTGTGCTGACAGTGTGGCTTCTGAGCTGGGAAGAGTCCCCTGTGCAGGGGGGAGCCCGTAAGTCTGCATCATGTGACACCCCAACAGGGGAATATGGGGTGCCTGTGTTGTTTAAAGGAAAGCAACGGGCTCTTGTCCTATGGGGGGTCAAAATTTGTTATTGATTACACGTGCCGGAAAGAAGAATTTACGCCTGAAATTTCAGTCAATGAGTTTTCTGAGTTTATTACAAAAAAAAACAAATTTTTATATTTTGGGGTAACAACATTCCCTAGGCAAAATGTGAACATTTCATAACCCCCTTAAATTTGGCTTTTCTTATCTACATATTTGAATAATACAGCTCACCTTTTGTTTGAGAGAAGCAAAACAGTTAAGGCCAGTGGCCATCTTGGTTATCATCGAGGCACAATAGGGTGTGTCTGGACACAGATGCCATCTTGTGGGTGAGATAGACATTTCACCTAATACATTCCATAACACCTGTGTGCTGTGGAGGAGGAGGCTGAAGCAACAGCTAAACTCTGTCACACTATGTCCTCAGTGTGCTGTGCCTACTGCAGTGTATGTAGTGAGAGACTCAGATTACACTGTACAAGCGTACAAGCAGCTATGCCCTCAGCTCCCCCCTGCACAGTTGTTACCTTCCACTGCCTTCTGTAGAATCTCCTGACTTACAAAGTGAAAGTAAAACCTGTCTCCCTGTAATACTGAGCTAAATCATCTAGATTGCTAATGACATGGATTTGAGAAAAGTCTTACAATTTCATCTGCTATCAACTTTTGTGTGTATGTGATAGGTACTCTTGTAGCAATGACTGCCGCTAGGTCTTATTTTCAGGGGAGGCCTTATTTTCGGAGAAACATGTTAGAGCACTATTGAGATTTTGGACTCTCTGCTAAAAGCAATCGAAAACCACGGCAAAAATTAAAAACCGAGTTAAAAAAAACCTCAGGTTCTTGTTTAAAATACTGTTCAAATCCAACTTTTTTTGTCCCTTCTTGTGTGAACGCAGCCTGAATAAAACAGCTAGTACTAAGAGGCGACAGTAAATCACAGGACTGTCCACTGGGTGCCATTACAGTCATCAGAAGCAATGACAGCAGCTTCGGATGTGAATGGAGAAAAAGAAATCTAAGTATAACTAAATGGGTAAAAAAAATGTTCTTGACTACACCATGGTGGCATGGTCTGGGGCATTGGCACTACTCATGGATCATCCTGGCACTTGGGTAAAAGTGAAATAATGATATGTTTAGGAAGACATTGTCCTCTGGGAGCAGATGGTGATTTCCATGTGAGGTTTATTAGTCCTTCTGTGACTTGACTAACTCACTCATGCCATTGAGTTTACACTGGCATCATAGTTGGCAGCAGAGATAATGGCTCATCAGTAATTAAATTATATGTGGGCAATTAGAGGAAGGGAAAATCCCTTTAAAGGGTCAAAACCATCCTAGCACCTAGGAACACCGGCTGATGGAAGGTAGGGTTCCTTTTTAACCTTATAAACCTATATACTAAAGGTCATACACTATCATAGTAACATTGCAATCTAGTAGATAACATTGGAAAAAGACACAGCTTGTAATGGCTGTAGGCAGTGGATCCACTGGATCACCGCAAGCGATGGTGTAAGCTGCGTCAGAAAGAGGAGTCTTAGGGCGACATATCCGAAAAGTGGCATATCCACGCCAGTTTTAGGTGCATTAAATCAGTGTAAGGTGCGCCTGAAAGTCCGATACTTTCTAAAAACTGGCGTCAGGTATACATTGCATAGAAAACTTAATGCGCCTAAAATGGCGCATTGCATCAAAAAAGGCGCATTGCACAACTCGCTGCGCATAGCCTATCATTGGTAGTATATGTAATACGCATATCGAGGCACATCGCCCGATGGGGGCGCACAGCGCACCAGATTTAGGCGCATTACAAAGTGTCGTGCATTGCGTATAATGCGCCTAGTTTTGGTGTATGACAGTTCATTTACAAGAAGAATATGGTGTCAAAAGTGGTTTTGGCGCAAAATAGACCACAAAACTGGCGTTGGCGTGTTGGGACAAGTTGCCCTTAGTTTCCATCAAAGGCAGGTTGGGCTTGATACAGCAAGAGACCCCCAGGTCGTTACTCCTGATGTGACTTGCTTGCAATGGCGGCCTAGGTGAAGCGAGGTGCAGAATCGTATGATAGGCTCATAGTCGGGGACAGGCAGCAAGGTCAGGGCAGGCAAAGTGTAGTCAAGGGATGGAGGCAGGAGCTCAGGAACACGGTAGAGGCAGACACACTAGAAATGCTTTCGCTCAGGCAATGAGGGCAAATAGATTTGGTAAGGGGCCAGAGGAAAAGGCAGGACTAAATAGGGTCAGCACCCAGTGATAACCAACCACAGGCACGCTAGCCCTTTACATTTTACAGAGCCGACGCGTGTGCCCTAGGGAGCAGGGACGTGCATGCCAGCCGATAGTAGATCAGCAAGGAGCAAGGAAAGGTGAGTACGAAAACCGGGACTTACAGTCACGAGTGTGCCCACAGCAGGAAGAGAAACACCCGTAACACAGGTCCATCAAGCCCAACCTATAACCCTACAGTGTTGATCCACAGAAAGGCAAAATCACCTATGAGGGAGATGCCTATTGGCCCAAAGAAGAGGAAAAAATCCTTCCCGACTCCAAGTCTGACATCAGTATAATCCCCGGATCAATGTCCCTTCTACAGAATTTTTTAACCATAACCTGTAATTACATATCATTCAAAAAAGGCATCTAAACCCTTCTTGAACTTGGTCAATGACTCCACAATAAACCTCTTATGGCAGCTTCATAGTGTCACCGCTCTTACAGTAAAGAATCCTCATCTGTAATGATGTCGAAACCTTCTTTACTCTAGATGTAGAGGATGCCCGCTTGTCGTTGTTACCGGCCTAGGTATAAAAAGGTCATGTGAGAAATTTCAACATTGTCCATTCACATTCCATAGTTGTACATGGTAAATAAATCATAGACGTCTTTTTTCCAAGCTATTTTGTTACACTAAGTCAAGTCCCATTATCATGATCATAGCTGATATCCATAGTAATCAGTGTGTAAAATCCGAACAGAAGCTAGACAGATGTGGAGTGACTCAGTAAGGCCCTGGTAGGTTGTCACAGGTATCTGGAGTCAACTACATCCAACAGTTGCTGGAGGGTCCATAGAGCCAAGTTCCAACAATACCATCCAAGGGCTTTCACAGATGATAGAGGGTCCATAGAGCCAACACCACCATCCAGGGGGCTCCCACAGCTGTAGTAGGGTCCATAGAGCCAACACCACCACCAGGGGCCCCACAGCTGCTGGAGGGTCCATACAGCCAACACCATCATCCAGGGGCCCCACAGCTGCTGGAGGGTCCATAGAGCCAACACCACCATCCAGGGCTCCACAGCTGCTGGAGAGGCCATAGAGCCAACACCACCACCCAGGGGCCTCACAGCTGCTGGAGGGTCCATAGAGCCAACACCACCATCCAGGGGCCCCACAGCTGCTGGAGGGTCCATAGAGCCAACACCACCATCCAGGGGCACCACAGCTGCTGTAGGAGCCATAGAACCAACACCACCATCCAGGGGCTCCCACAGCTGCTGGAGGGTCATAGAGCCAACACCACCATCCAAGGGCTCCCACAGCTGCTAGAGGGTCCATAGAGCCAACACCACCATCTAGAGGCTCCACAGCTGTTGGAGGGTCCATAAAGCAAACACCACCATCCAGGGGTTCCTCGGCTGCTGTAGGGTCCATAGAGCCAACACCACCATCCAGGGGCCCCACAACTGCTGGAGGATCCATAGAGCCAACACCACCATCAAGGGGTTCCACAGCTGCTGAAGGACCCATAGAACCAACATCACAATCCAGGGGCCCCACAGCTGCTGGAGGGTCCATAGAGCCTACACTACCATCAAGGGGCTCCCACAGATGATGGAGGATCCATAGAACCAACAACACCATCCAGGGGCTCCCACAGATGATGGAGGGTCCATAGAGCCAACAACACCATCCAGGGGATCCCACAGCTGCTGGAGGGTCCATAGAGCCAACACCACCATCCAGGGTCCCACAGCTGCTGGAGGGTCCATAGAGCCAACACCATCATCCTGGAGCCAAACAGCTGCTGGAGAGTCCATAGAGCCAACACCACCATCCAGGGGCTCCACAGCTGCTGAAGGATCCATAGAGCCAACACCACCATCAAGGGGCTCCCACAGCTGCTGGAGGATCCATAGACCCAACACCCACATCCCGGGGCTCCACGGCTGCTGGAGGGTCCATAGAGCCAACACCACCATCCAGGAGCCCCACAGATGTTGGAGGGTCCATAGAGCCAACACCACCATCCAGGGGGCCCACAGCTCTTGGAGGGTCCACAGAGCCAACACCACCATCCAGGGGCCCCACAGCTGCTGGAGGGTCCATAGAGCCAACACCGCCATCCAGGGGCCCCACAGCTGTTGGAGGATCTATAGAGCCAACACCACCATCCAGAGGCTCCAACACGGGCTCACTTGGGTTTCCAGTAAGAAAGTCTTGGTCCTGCTCATACAACCAATGTCGGACATTTATAGTTGTGTGACATTTCACATTGTCTTGCTGGGGAGACAATCAGCATGTAAGGGTGTATGTGATCTGCAAGGATGGATTTATGCCCAAATTGGGTGACAGTGCCTTCCACATGAATGAGTGGCACAGAGAATGCCATGAAAACATTCCTCAGACCATAACGCTGCCTCCCGGCTTGTGTTCTTCCAACAACGGCGCCATTTCTCCACTCACGATACACTTCCACCACAGAAGCTGCCAACAGGTCACAAACTGTGTAGTGTTAGAATTACAGTGACCCTTGGCCTGAAAGCGAATAATTATCCCTTTTGGCAATAAATTGCCCCTTTTACCCCTGACAACAAAGAGGGATACATGTGGTGTAGCAGGACTACAATCATGGTATGCATGAGAGTCTTCCTTAGACCCCTAACTGCCATGACATTGGGACAGCACCCCTCAATCACATTGTGGAGGGTCAATTAGGGGCTTCAATGGACTGCGAATCCCTTTACTAATCATTTAGATGCCTCACGGGGATTGCAGCTGCTTTCAGAGCTCTGATTGGTTGCTATAAACTCCTACTGGATTCTATGGGCAGCAATGACAGTCTTACTGCTAGACAGTTTTGAAAAATGGGCCCCATGTGTCGAATTACACGCCTGTCCATTATAACATGCCCTCCTATAGATTTGTATGTTTTGTTGTGCAGCCGGTTCATGCCTCCGTGCTCTTCATTACTTTTCTTGCTGCTCGTGTCTAGTAAACCAAGATTCACAGAAATCTACAATATGATCCCGGCCACGTGACCACAGATTTTCACATTTGGAACATGTTACCAGATGAGTTTGGCTATAGAGACGAGAGCACAGATGGCCAAATAAAGACAGACTGGGGTCCATGGTTTGGTTCACTTGCTTAAATTTACAGTAACGAAAATATGAAATGTTCTCCTGCCAAAAATTACATTTAACTCATTCAGGAATGCTGGGAAAATTAAAGGGGAATTCCACCACCAGAGCAAGATCTGAATCTATCCAGTGATGACGTACACCTGCTTCCCCTTACCATTCATTTCAGTTAAAAAAGCTATAGCTCTCCAAAGTTTAGAAGGGACATGGCTCCCGGAGGAGTCTTCATTCTGGAAACTAGAGAGCAATTTCATTTGCTCAAAGCCAAAGATTACATCTCTGGATATTCCTCAGTCTTGAACATGTCTTAGTTGCCCAGAAGTAGCCAGAAACCCCCCAGAACTATGGGCCTCCATCAGAATGATCTGGGACCCATACACTATCTGATGTCCATCAATCTCTATCTTGTACCCTATCTTCAGCACAGTGACGGAGTTACAGTTTTGGACCGAATGCCTTGGACCCACCAGTGAACTTGATTTTTAGTGCCCACCCATGGAGTTAATTCTTGGGGACACCAGTGGAGTTGATTCTTGGACCCACCAGTGGAGTTGATACTTGGGGCCCACCATTGGAGATGATTCTTGGGGCCACCAGTGAAGTTAATTCTTGGGGCCCACCAATGGAGATGATTCTTGGGGCCACCAGTGAAGTTAATTCTGGCGCCCCACCAGGGGAGTTGATTTTTCGACCCACCAGTGGAGTTGACTCTTGGGGCCCACCATTGGAGATGATTCTTGGGGTCCACCAGTGGAGTTAATTCTTGACACCCACCATTGGAGTTGATTCTTGTAGTCCACCAGTGGAGTTTATTCTTGGTCCCACTAGTGGAGTTGATTCTTGAGGCCCACCAGTGTAGTTGATTCTTGGGACAGACCAGTGGAGTTCATTCTTGGGGGCCCACCAGTGGAGTTGATTCTTAGCGCCCACCAGTGGAGTTGGCTCTTGGGAAATTTTACAGACTGGGGTCTCTGGTTTGCTTCACTTGTTTAAATTTACAGTAATGAAAATATGAAATGTTCTCCTGCCAAAAATTACATTTAACTCATTCAGGAATGCTGGGAAAATTAAAAGGGAATTAAAGGGCTACCAGTGAACTTGATTATTGGGGCCCACAAGTGGAGTTGGTTTTTGGGGCCCACCATTGGAGTTGATTCTTGGGGCCACCAGTGGAGTTGGTTCTTGGTGGAGCTTATTATTATAAATGGAGCTTATTTTTGGGGCCTACCAGTGGAGTTGGTTTTTTGGGGCCCACCAGTGGAGTTGATTCTAGGGTTCCACCATTGGAGATGATTCTTGGGGCCACCAGTGGAGTTAATTCTTGGCACCCACCAGTGGAGTTGATTTTTGAGGTCCACCAGTGAAGTTGATTTTTGGGGCCCACCATTGGAGTTGATTCTTGGGACCACCTGGGGAGTTGGTTCTTGGAGCCCACAATTGGAGCTGATTTTTGGGGCCAACCAGTGGAGTTGGTTTTTGGGGCCCTACAGTGGAGTTGGTTTGGGGACCCTCCAAAGGAGTTGATTCTTGAGACTCACACTTCAGCTCCTTTACATGATTGCACACGACTTTTTCTCTGCCTCTTGCTTTCTGCCTTTCTTTCTTTGTCTTTCTTCCTGTCTTTCTTAAAGTTTTGGTGCATCACCCTCTTTCATACATACTGTTGGATCGTATACTAAAAATAGTACTTACATGTCACCATATGTTAGTACCACGACCCATGACTATTATGGATATCATGATGGAAATAAGACACCACCACCTTTCCCCTTTCTAAGAGAGTAACATGGATCCATACATCCTGTCATACGTGCGGTGCTTCAGAAAGTGAGACAACTACAGCCACCTTAACACAATCTGAGAGGATTATGTGGACACGTTTATCAGGTCAGTGTTGGATTGGGGTGCTAGGGCCCCCCCCAAAGAATTTCATTTTGGGTGGGCCACTTGTGGAGTTCATTATGGGTCCCACCAGTGGAGTTGATTCTTTGGGCTTACCTGTGGAGTTTATTACAGGGCCTACCAGTGGAGATGATTCTGGGGGTCCACCAGTGGAGATGATTCTGGGGGCTCACCAGTGGAGTTTATTATTGGGCCCACCAGTGGAGATGGTTCTGGGGGCTCACCTGTGGAGTTTATTATTGGGCCCACCACTGGAGATGGTTCTGGGGGCTCACCTGTGAAGTTTATTGTAGGGTCCACCAGTAGAGATGATTCTGGGGGCTCACCTGTGAAGTTTATTATAGGACCCACCAATAGAGATGATTCTGGGGGCTCACCTGTGGAGTTTATTATGGGGCTCACCAGTGGAGATGATTCTGGGCGCCCACCTGTGAAGTATATTATAGGACCCAGCAATAGAGATGATTCTGGGGGCTCACCTGTGTAGTTTATTATTGGTCCCACCAGTGGAGATGGTTCTGGGGGCTCACCTGTGAAGTTTATTATAGGACCCACCAATAGAGATGATTCTGGGGGCTCACCTGTGAAGTTTATTATAGGACCCACCAATAGAGATGATTCTGGGGGCTCACCTGTGGAGTTTATTATGGGGCCCCCCAGTGGAGATTATTCTGGGAGCCCACCCTACAGCTACATTGCCTCTTTCTTTTTGCCCCTTTATCTCTGCATCTCTGCCTTTCTGTCTCTTTCAAAGAAATTCTATATATGCCATGCTGAGGGGCCCACTGGGGGTTTCTCCTTTTCCCCTAATGGGCCAGTCCATATGTGTATCCTACATTATGCAGTGTGCACCACATGGGTACAGCCCATATAACATCTTCTAATATTCAACTTTAAAGTTTTGGTGAGCATTTTCCAACCATAGCTTTTATGTTTTATGGATCCTACAATGCCTGGTGCATAAGAAAATGAAATATCTCATGGACAATTGTGAGAAGGTAAGGTGGACTCATTGATCCTACCAGGTGTATGGTGCATCAGAAGGACAACCACCACCGTGCAAACATATATTGTGAAAGTAATGTGGGTCTATGCATACAGTGCCTTGTGAAAGTATTCGGCCCCCTTGAACTTTTCAACTTTTTGCCACATTTCAGGCTTCAAACATAAAAATATAAAATTTTAATTTTTTTGTGAAGTAACAACAAGTGGGACACAATTGTGAAGTGGAACAAAATTTATTGGATATTTTAAACTTTTGTAAAAAAAACAAAACTAAAAAGTGGGACGTGCAATATTATTCGTGGCCTTTACTTTCAGTGCAGCAAACTCACTCCAGAAGTTCAGTGAGGATCTCTGAATGATCCAATGTTGTCCTAAATAACTGATGATGATAAATATAATCCACCTGTGTGTAATCAAGTCTCCGTATAAATGCACCTGCTCTGTGATAGTCTCAGGGTTCTGTATAAAGCACAGAGAGCATCATGAAGACCAAGGAACACACCAGGCAGATCCGTGATACTGTTGTGGAGAAGCTTAAAGCCGGATTTGGATACAAAAAGATTTCCCAAACTTTAAAAATCCCAAGGAGCACTGTGCAAGCGATCATATTGAAATGGAAGGAGTATCAGACCACTGCAAATCTACCAAGACCCGGCCGTCCCTCTAAACTTTCATCTCAAACAAGGAGAAGACTGACCAGAGATGCAGCCAAGAGGCCCATGATCACTCTGGATGGACTACAGAGATCTACAGCTGAGGTGGGAGAGTCTGTCCATAGGACAACAATCTGTACAAATTATTAACTTAAGGGGGCTGAATAATTTTGCACGCCCCACTTTACAGTTTTTTTTCTTTACAAAAGTTTAAAATATCCAATAAATTTCGTTCCACTTCACAATTGTGTCCCACTTGTTGTTGATTCTTCACAAAAAAATTAAAATTTTATATCTTTATGTTTGAAGCCCGAAATGTGGCAAAAGGTTGAAAACTTCAAGGGGGCCGAATACTTTCGCAAGGCACTGTAGCTATTATATTTCATGGATCAGCTGCTGTAAGGCTTTTGGAGACCATTGTCCATTCTTCTTACTCATTTTTGACCATAGAACTGGATGTTTTAGGTTTTGCCCATCAGTTCTACATCCCAGGTGCTCTGGAGGTCCTGAGATACTCAAATCACCCCATGTGGTATATGGTCTCGGTCACATCTGTAGCTTGTATATATTGAGTTGCTGCACAAAGTTAGTGGATGAACAAGGCAATGGACTGATCTAAGAGGCCACATACTGTAGGTCTTCTGCTAATTCCCCTTTAAACATCAGCCATGTCACTGCCGGCTCAGTTTCTTCCATACATAATATAGCAGCTATCGGAAGTCTATGTCAGCCATCTGTTCCTGGTAAATATGATGACTCTGCCCAAATACTATCTGTCCTTGTTCCAAAATGAGACAAACTACTGTAGATTGCAGCCATGTAAACATGATGTCCCAGGCTTCGTGAATAATGCATCACACCCTGAGGGGAGCAGGAGCGGCCCTAGCAGGATGAACAGGTGCGCTCAGTACAGTACAACACCATGACTGAGGGCTCGCGATGACGTTCTGGGCCCATGTAATGAAATAAATAAGCCCAAGAAGGGAGTAAATAGAGGAACCTTCCCAGCTCCTCTGTGATTCAAGAGATGGGATGTCTGATGGCTCCGCAGGATGGTTGAAAATGATGGAGCGGACAAAAAGCCTAACTCTGATTTTAGTTTAAAGGCCCTGATCTTCCTTGATGGCCCAAACTTTTAGTCTCCCAGGCACTTACATGTTCTATTGACTTGTTTTGAGCAACAGCGCTACTGTTGATCATAGGCATGTTCTGGTATTGCAACTTAATTTCACTTAATTTAAAGTGAAATTTGATGACCTATTGAAAGTCTATACCATCAAAGTCTATCGGTGTGAGTCCCCCCTCTAGGACTTGTACCTACATCATGAATGGGCCCCAAAAGTCTTGGCTCAGAATGGAGAGCCAACTACATTAGCATATGGCACTGCATTCTGTTCTATGGGAGCTCTGAGTTCAACTGAACACAGCGCTCCGCTGTACTGGGAACTCCCATAGAACAGAATGGAGAACACAGCGCTCCCCTGTACTGGGAAATCCCATAGAACAGAATGGAGAACACAGTGCTCTCCTGTACTGGGAACTGCCATAGAACAGAATGGAGAACACAGCGCTCACCTGTACTGGGAAATCCCATAGAACAGAATGGAGAACACAGTGCTCTCCTGTACTGGGAACTCCCATAGAGCAGAATGGAGAACACAGTGCTCCCGTGTCCTGAGAACCTGTCCCCAAAAAACCAAAAG
>JAODAL010014581.1:0-86949 GCA_025379985.1 Phyllomedusa bahiana | reverse complement strand
GGCGCCAGCAAATCAGTTTAAAGAAAGGGGGCGGGGTGAGTGGGTGCGACGTCATGACGGGGATGTTATGGTTGCGATTGGCGGGAAAAAATCACATGCCCTGGTTTAAATTGAAACCCCTTCCTTTCGCCTCAGGTTGCGTGTATCATGGGATAGACTTGTCTGGGTTCGTTAAAAAACACCCAGCGAAACTGTTCTATTTGTTCACACAGACACTATACTTTTAGTTGAACATTAAACTTAGGTAGTTTAGAGATTTGCAGATTTTAGAAATTTTTGGCAGAGAATTTTAAAGGAGCTCAGCCCTGACAGTCGCGGGGGTGAAAGAGGGGAGGGGCGGGGGTGCTGGCAAACCCAAAGACAACAGACGGGCCCTTTTAAAAAGGAGAGTGGATATTGTCAGCCCAGACTTTTTTAAACCCCTGCATTGGGAAAGGGTTTTTTTAACAGTTTTCTGTTGAAAAATTACTTGTTTTTGGGCAGCCTGAATTTATTTTTGGGATACAGATTTTTTCTAGAAAGCAGGTATTTGATAGGTGAAAAACTAAACTTTTATTATCCGTATATATTTCGATAGATTTTTCTTACTTTGGCGCAGTCCATTTTGTTCATTGGGGCCCCTTTCCCTTTAAATTTTTAATACAGTAATTTTGTAGTCCCCCACCCCGCCAGTGTAATTTTTGATAGGTGCAAAGAAAAATTATATTATCTGTATACATTTCAGATGGGTGTTCTTTTCACTTTGGCGCAGTCCAGCTTGCTCTTTTAGTACCTTGCACTAAATTTTGAATACACAATTTTGTAGTCACCCCCGGGGATTTATAGTGCAAAATCAATTTTTTATTATCTTATAATTGAATAGGTGTTTTTTAACTTGGCGCACCCAGCTTTGTTCTTGAGGCACCTTGCATTTAAAATTTTTGAATACAGCAATTTTGAAAAGTCACCCCCGGGTGTATTTAATGGGTGAAAAAAAATCCCCTTTTTATCCGTATACATTTAAAAAAGGTGTTTTTTTCACTTTGGCGCAGTCCAGCAATTTTTCCTTGAGGCCCCTTTGCACTTAAATTTGAATACCCCCTTTTTTTGTGCCCCCCGCCATGTTTTTGATGGGTGCAAAAATATTTATTATCCTAACATTTCAATAGGTGTTCATTTCATTTTGGCGCAGTCCAGCTTTGTTCATTGGGGCACCTTACACTTAAATTTGAATACAAAATTTTTGCAGTCACCGCAGTGTTTTTATGGTGAAAAAAAATACCTTATATTACCCTGTCATTTCAAATAGTGTTTTTTCACTTTGGCGCAGCCCCTTTTTGTTCTGAGGCCCCTTTGCACTTAAATTTAAATACAGCAATTTTTTTAGTCACCGCCGGTATTTGATAGGTGCAAAAAAAAAACTTATATATGAGCTTTCAGATAGGTGTTCTTTTCATTTTGGCACAGTCCATTTTGTTCATTGGGGCACCTTGCATTTAAAATTTTGAATACGGCAATTTTGGGGGGGGGTTCCCCCGGGTATTTGATAGGTAAAAAAATCAATTTTTTTATCCGTAAAATTTTCAGATAGGTGTTTTTTTATTTGGCGCACCCCATTTTTTTCTTGGGGCACCTGCACTTAAATTTAAATACCCCACTTTTTTTGGTCACCACCCTGTTTTTGATAGGTCAAAAAATACCTTCTATTTTCCGATCTTTCAATAGGTGTTCTTTCACTTTGGCGCATCCCCCCCCCCCCCCTTTTTCGGGGCCCCATTTTAAAATTTGAATACAGCAATTTGTAGTCACCCCGGTGTATTTATGGGTGCAAAAAATACCTTATATTATCCGTATACTTTTAGATAGGTGTTTTTTTTTCACTTTGGGGGCAGCCTTTTGTTCATTGAGGCACCTTGCACTTCAATTTGATACAGCTTTTTGTAGTCACCCCGGTGTATTTTGATATTGCAAAAAATCCCTTTATTTTATCCATATACTTTTCAATAGGTGTTCATTTCACTTTGGCGCAGTCCAGCTTTGTTATTGAGGCCCCTTTGCACTTAAATTTGAATACAGCAATTTTGTAGTCACCGCCGGTGTATTTGATGGTGAAAACTCAATTTTATTATCCGTAACATTTCAATAGGTTTTTTTCACTTTGGCGCAGCCAGATTTTTTTGGGCACCTACTAAATTTGAATACAGAAATTTTTGATTTCCCCGGGGCGGTTATTGATAGGTGCAAAAAATCCGTTTGTTACCGTTTTTTTTTTAAAATAGCTTAATTGCACTGGGGGGCCCCTGTTTTTTTCAATATCCACGTTTTTGGGCAATTCTGAAAAAAATTTTCTAGCAACTGTTCTCGTTGTCATTGCTGCAAAAAAAACATTTTTCATCCATCTAACGCTGAAAGTTTTTTTGGGCCGTTGATTAGTTTTGCCAGATAGCGCACTTGTTTGTTATTTTGTTGAAAACTATCATTTACTAGTCCTACTGGGCAGTTGTAAATCCCTGGGACTGAAGGAAGAACACTGTTGATTTTGTCTTACGGTTCTTCCACCAGACAGATATTCGCTAGAAACATTTCAGTTTCTAATCCTAGATAGCTGTAGGAAATTAGAGGGATTTGAGAATAGCTGTGATTTGCCGTCTTTTAATAAGAGACTTTCCAAAACTCTTCCATACCTTCTCAAATTTTTATATTTCTGAACATGGAGCGAAATGCAGGTGGTAAGCGAGCAAAGAGGGGGGTAGGACATGGAGGTAGAGGTTCAAGAGAAGGTGCTCCTTCCAGTGCTGGCGACAACACGCATGCCAGCGGATCGTCAGTTGCAGGACTGTCAGGCCTGTCATCGCTGGGTCAGGGCCCTGTGAATCTCAGTAACGAACAATCTGTTCTTCAGTGGTTAATGCAACCTGCATCCAGCAGTCTTACCTCCTCGTCCTCCCAGTCACGGCCACAAATGTCGTCATCAGCATCATCAGCATCCGTCCAACATGAAGCGAAGGCAGCCCAAATGTCAACTCGTGTACCCACCACTGTGGATAATCCATTTTCTGAAGACCTCTTTGGTGACAAAATGCGGTTGGGGTCAGAAGGCATGTTAAAAGATCAAGAGGCCAAAGAAGATGATTTTGTATGCCTTGACGCCCAGTTACTGATGCCGTCAGAGGAGGAGAAGGAAGCCGGTCAATCGGTAAAAATACCGGGCGTCGGCAACGCCTTGCAGTGCCTCTTGCTTGTAGCCCGCAGCTCCTGGATGCAGAATGTCAGGACGACGAAGTCAACTATGTTGATGATGATGATGACAACATTGCAGATCCCTCGTGGTCTTTTCCGCAGATTTTGCTTGCGAGCGCTTCATCACTGGACGAGGAGGAAGACGATGGGGTAGTGTCAGTATGCGTCCCACCTCAAAAAAGGGAGAGGGCGGTCTCAGAAGTGATATAATTCCGCCAGCCACGGTCAGCGGAAACCCCGCTCCTCGCTTATCGCCGTCAAAAAGGTCCAGGACCTCTCAAGCCTGGGCCTTCTTGAGCAAGCCTCTGATTCACCCAGCGATGTCATATGCCGCATGTGCCGTAAACGCATCAGTAGAGGCAAGAATCTAAGGTGTTTAACCACCACCAACATGCCTAGTCACATGCAGCGAATGCATGAGTTGAAATGGAGGCAACACTTGGCCACTGTCACACCCTCTGTCTCCGCCTCCTCCTCCTCCGCCACCACCAAGCGTTCCTCAGCTGACCATGTTTCCAGGTCATGATCAGGGATCAGCCTCCGCTTCAGCCGCCACCCGTTCGCCCGACTAACACCAGCACCCCCAGAGAACCATACTACCCCTTCTCCTTCCGCCATTTGACGACCGCACGCCGAAACAGCGGCCAGTCTAGCAGCCAGCCTTCTGTTTCCAGGTTTGGTAGAAGAAGAAACAATTTAACCCAAACCATCCCAAAGCAAAATGCCTGACTGTCGGCATTGCCAGGCTTTTGGCCTTGGAAATGTTGCCTTTCCGTCGGGTGGACACAGATGGGTTCCGCCACGTCATGGCACTTGCCTGCCCCCAAGACCAGATGCCACAGCAGGCATTTCTTTGCCTGAAAAGCCGCCCCTGCCCTGGCCAGCCACGTGTCATCTTAAATTTCAACTGCGTTGTCTGCATCTGTGTCCGGAAAATTTTCATCTGCCCACCGACACATGGACTATAAGCACGGCCAAGGCCGCTATATCTCTTGTGACAGCTTACTGGGTGAGCTGGGTGGATGTCTCTGGTGGTGACGGTGGCTCTCAGGCTCGGGGATGCTCTTCAAAACCGCAGGGTGGTTGCAGGGCTCTTTCCCCACGGTCATCTGGTGGCATCACGTGCCCTGTTAAACAAAACCGTTTTTAAATTAATTTGTCTTGGAGACCGTCCACACACAGGTCAGGAGCTGTGGACGGGTCTCCGCAACAAGAACCCAGTGCTGGCTGGGTGACAAGAACCTTGTGCCGGGCAAGGTGATGTGCGATAACGGGCGAAATCTGCTGGCCGCCCTTAAGATCGTAGGCTGGAGCATATCCCTTGCCTGGCACATGTCATGAACCTCGTCGTCCAGAAATTTCTAAAGCGCTACCCGGGTCTGGATTGCCTGCTGAGGAAGGCTCGAGGTCTGAGTTCGCACTTCCGCCGTTCGCACCCTGCTTCGTCCCGCCTGGCTGCGTTGCCGCGTCAGCTCGGCCTCCCCGTAAACCGTACTCATTGTTGACGTGGCAACACGCTGGAATTCCACCCTCCACATGCTCCAGCGATTGTGGGAGCAGCGCAATGCCATTACACAGAACGAAAGGGTTTAGTACCAATGCAATATTGTTATGTATATTTTCCTCAAAAACGTTTCCTTGTCTATTTACAGATTAAATGAACTCAGACATAGTTGGGGGACTCTCTGTTCCTATTGTGGCTTCCGGGTCCCTCCTAATTCCTATGTCCTCCCCTTATGACATTTGCTCCTTGGTGCCCCATTTACACTTCTTATTGTCGACCCTCTACGCTCCTTATTTTATTCCTCTATTCTGTCTGCCCATTTCCAGCAGCATATTATTCTTTCTTCTCCTTGTACTGCACACTGCGAGCTCCTTGCGATCCGGCGCATGCGCAATTGCGCTTGCCTTAGTGCCCTTACACGCCACTTCCTGTTTCTTTTTGCGCAGCCGGGGACTTCCCACGCATGCGCGGTTGAGTATATATTGCCCGCGCGCATAGCGGGAGACGCTGGCGGCATTCACCTCATCTCCGGACGTCAGGTCCTACTTCTCCTATTTCCAGGTACAGTCTCTATTCTTTCCACTGTGTACCTATACCCCAAGGTGGCAGAAGCCTAATTTGATGACCCCCTGCAATTTTTAAATTTACCACCTCACCAACGCATGCAATGCGGGGGCACACATAAAACACACAGAGACCAGCTTAAGATCATGGTGCATGACTATCTGCGTCTCAACACCGATGCTTTTCTCTGTGTTCCGGCCCCAACTGACTTCTGGGTATCCAAAATGGATGAATGGCCCGAGCTCGCTGGCCACGCCATAGAGGTGTTGTCCTGCCCAGCGACCAGCGTCATAACTGAGCGGACCTTCAGCACAGCTGGAGGAGTCATTACAGACAAACGCATCCGGCTTTCCACAGATAATTTTTAAATCGTTTGACATTCATCAAGATTAATCAGGCATGGATCTCTGATGATGTTGTGACCCCAATTGCCGAGGTCAATGGGTTTGAGGTCATGTTGCTGTGAGATACAGCTATAATTATGGTCCTTTGGAACAGAAATGTGGCTTCTAAGTGGCATTTCTCCCTCACAATTTTTAACAGTGGCTGAGAAGTCATTTTTATATTTTTTTGGGTCATGGTGCTGTGAGATACAACTATAATCATGGTCCTTTGGAACAGAAATGGGGCTTTTAAGTGGCATTTCTCCCTCACAATTTGTAAAAGTGGCTGAGAAGTCATTTTTATAATTTTTTGGGGTCATATTGCTTTGAAATGCAGCAATACTACAGGTCCTATTCTAAAAAATGTTGTTTCTAACAGACATTTGTTCTTCACAATTGTCCAAAGTGGCTCAAGGGGCATGTTTTGAATTTTTTGGTCATTTTGCTGTGAAATGCCGCTAGACTACAGGTCCTATTGTAAAAATGGGTCTCTAACAGACATTTGTTCTTCACAATTGTCAAGAGTGGCTCAAGGGTGATGGTGCTGTTTAGAAACAGGAATAGGTAGGACACTGTTAATGGACACATATTGCAAAATGACTTGTTTTTTGCAAGATCTTTAAACATAGCTAGCAATTCCTGTAGTGAGACAACCCATTTAATCACATTAAAAAAGAGAAACAAAGACGTGTGGATTCCATCCTATTTTAAAAAAAGTGTTTTCTAGAATTAAACTACTAAAATACTTGCATGTACAAAATAGCTGATACAAATATTCCTCTGAATTGTAGAAGGGAGGTACAGGAAGACTTGAACAGATGTAGGTTACCCAGGACAGGTATAGTCAATGTCCAGTGAAACTAAAATGGTGGTTGAAAGATTCCTTTTTCCAGCACTTTTTAAATCTGGGGGTCATGCAGGTTTGGGGCTCTTTGCTGTGGCCCGGGAAACAGGTATAGTCAATGTCCAGTGAAACAAAAATTTGGTTGGTTGGAAGACTCCTTTTTCCGGCACTTTTTAAATCTGGGGTTCATGCGGGTTTTGGGGGCTCATGTTGTGGCCCGGACAGATATAGTCAATGTCCAAATGAAACTAAAATGGTGGTTGAAAGACCCCTTTTTCCAGCACTTTTTAAATCTGGGGTCATGCAGGTTTGGGGCTCATGCTGTGGCCCAGGACAGGTATAGCCCAATGCCCCAGTGAAACTAAAATGGTGGTTGGAAGACTCCTTTTTCCGGGCACTTTTTAAATCTGGGGTCATGCAGGTTTTGGGCTCTTTGCTTTTGCCCAGACAGGTATAGTCAATGTCCAATGAAACTAAAAGGGGTGGTTGAAAGACTCCTTTTTCCCGGCACTTTTTAAATCTGGGGGTCATGCAGGTTTGGGGCTCATTTCTGTGGCTCAGGACTGGGATAGTCTATTTCCAGTTGAAACTAAAATGGTGGTTGAAAGACTCCTTTTCCAGCACTTTTTAATCTGGGGTCATGCAGGTTTGGGGCTCATACTGCGTTCCAGGACAGGGATAGTCAATGTCCAGTTCAAGTAAAATGATGGTTCAAATCCTACTGCCTTCTGGCACTTTTTAATTGTGGGGTCAATACAGGTTTAAGGGTCATGCTGTGGTACAAGACAGGGATAGTGAATGGTTTTGACTTTTTCCGTGGCTTTTAAAACCTAATGTGTTGCCTAAGAGGGTAGCACGTATCCGGTTTGCTGTTGTGGATGTTTATTCCAGCTTCTCCAGCCCTGTTTGGGTGTAAGAATGAAGGTGTTTTTCCTCTCCCATAGACTTTAATGGTGATCGGCAATAATTAGTGTTGAGCGATTACGTTGGCCATCGACATCGGTCGATGGTCGACAGTCGACCATCATCGAAAAGATAGTCGATAGTCGATAGTAGATTATGATCGATGACCATTAAAGTCTATGGGAGAGCAACAACACCTTCATTCTTACACCCAAACAGGGCTGGAGAAGCTGGAATTATCATCAACAACAGTCAAATGGATACGTGCTACATCTTAGGCAACACAAGTAGGTTATAAAAGCCACAGAAAACAAATCACACACCATTCACTATCCCTGTCTTGTACCACAGCATGACCCTTAAACCTGCATCACCCACAAATTAAAAAGTGTCAGAAGGCAGTATGATTTGAATCATCATTTTACTTGAACTGGACATTGAATATCCCTGTCCTGGAACGCAGCATGAGCCCCAAACCTGCATGACCACCAGATTCAAAAGTGCTGGAAAAAGGAGTCTTTCACCCACCATTTTAGTTGAACTGGACATTGACTATATCTGTCCTGTACCGCAGAATGACCATTAAACCTGTCTGACCCACAGATTAAAAAGTGCCGGAAAAGGAGTCTTTCAACCACCATTTTATTTTCAATGGACATTGACTATATATGTCCTGGGCCACTCCATGAGCCCCAAACCTGCATGACCCCAGATTAAAAAGTGCTGGAAAAAGGAGTCTTTGAACCACCATTTTAGTTTCATTGGATATAAACTATCCCTGTCCTTGGCCACAGCATGAACCCCAAACCTGCATGACCCCAGATTAAAAAGTACCGGACCAAGGAGTCATTCAACCACCATTTTAGTTTCACTGGACGTATACTGTCCTTGTCCTGGGTAGCGCTTGCCACCTCCGTATGAGTGCGGACCAATTGAGCTTCACTTGGAAATACTGGTGGTTAATGCTCCTGTTTCCACCAGGTGCCCTTTTTCTTGGCATTCTTTTTCTCATTTTACTCAACGTGCTGGAGGAAATTGTCTCTGTACTTTTTTCTCTGTCTGTGCTCCATTCTCCATGTCCTCTGAATAACCTACATCTGGTCAAGTTTTCCTGTAACTCCCTTGTACAATTCAGAGGACTTTTTTTACCAGCTATTTTGTACATGAAAGTATTTTATTTATTTTAAAATTCTAGAAAACACTTTTTTAAAAAAAGGAGGGTTTCCACCAAGTTTTTTTTTCTCTTTTTTTAATTGTTTTAAGGGGTTGCCCAAAATTACGGGAGGGGAAATTTAAAGTTAAAGATCTTGCAAAAACAAGCCCTTTTTTGGAAATTTATGTTCCATTAACTGTGTCCTACCTTTCCTTTTTTCTGACAGCACCATCACCCTTGAGCCCCCCTTGAAAATTTGTGAAGAACATATTCTGTTAGAAAAAACATTTTTTTTTAAATTTGGCCCTGTATTTACTAAATTTTCACAGAAAAATGCCCCCAAAAAAATTCAAAGCATGACCCTTGACCCACTTTGGCAATTGTGAAGAAAAAATGTCTGTTAGAAAAACTTTTTTTTTTTAATAGGAACCCGTAGTATTTCTTCATTTCAAAGAAAAAGGGCGCAAAAAAAATTTTAAAAAAAGACTTTTTCACCGCTTTTTTAAAAATTTTTGAGGGGGAAATGCCACTTAGAAACCCCATTTCTGTTTCCCAAAGGGACCCTGTTTTGCTGTTTCTCACCCGGGAACATGCCCCAAAAAAATTATAAATTTTACTTCTCAAACACCTATTTAAAATTTGGAGGGGGAAATGCCACTTAAAAGCCACATTTTTTGTTTCCAAAGGACCATTTAATTTTTGACTGTATTTTACAGCTTCATGGCCCCAAAAATTATAAAATTTTACTTCCCCAGCCCCTATTAAAAATTGTGAGGGGGGAAATGCCACTTAAAAACCCCAATTTTTGTTCCAAAGGGGCCAAAAATTATAGCTGAAACTCCCCAACATGACCTCAAAAAACCTTTTACAATGCGAAAACTAAAAAAGAAAAAAGTGAATAAATGGAATACGGGGTTGTCAAAGAAACCTTGGTTTTTTTTTCAGTCTCATCACAGCAAAACCACAAAATGAAAATGTTTGGGGAAAAAAGGGGGAAAAAAATTTTTGTAAAAATGATCATTTAAAAACATTTTTTCAAAAGGAAACCCTTTTTGTTTGAAGAGGAAATGTGAATAGACCCGGAACTAATCGATGATCGGCCCAAATTGGGGGGCCCCAACATCATCAGAGATCCATGCCTGAATTATCTTGATGGGAAAATCAAAACCCATCCACATTAAAATTTTGGAAAAACCGATTTCGTTTGTCTGTAATGACTCCTCCCGCTGTGCGGAAATTCCCTTCAGAATGATGCTGGGTGCTGGGGAGGACAAATTTTCCCATGGCCCTGGCCCCGAGCTCGGGGGGCCCTTCCCTCCCTTTTTTGGGTACCCCGAAAAATCTATTTGGGGCCCGGGAAAAACATGCAAAAACATCGGTGTTGAGGGCGTTGATGTCGTGCCCCCATGAAACTTAAGCGGGCTCTGTGTGTTTTGGGTTGTGCCCTTATTTTCAGCGTTTTGGGAGGTGGTAAAAAAAAGATTGCCTAGGGCACCCCTTTGCTTTTTGCCACCCCTTTCCTCTGCTGCCGCTTTTTGGGTACTTTGGAATTACTGCTGTCACGTCGCGATGGGTTGTTCCACTGTGACATTTGGGGAACGTGAAGCAGACACAACAATGTCTCCAGTTGATCAATCAGCAAGGTCTCCATTTCCTGCATTTTACTCTCTATTTGGTGGGTGAAGGAAAGTGAGAGTTTTGTTTTGTACCGGGGATCCAGGTGGGTGGCCACCCAGTAACTGTTGTTCTTTTTGATGGCCTTAATGCGAGGATCTTGTTGGGGGGAAAATTTGGGGGCACCCAAGCACTCATTAAAGGGGGGGGAAAGCCTTGTTTTCCCCAAACCTCTGGGGTCGGGGGAAACTAGCAAACTATCTTCCTCATCTTCCCTCCGCCTAAATTCCCCCAAACCCCTTTTTCCAAGGCGGGGACGTCGGTAACGTCGGTGTTTGGGGAATTTCCTCCCCCCCTTTCCCCTCCCCTCCTCCTCCGCTTTTCCCGGGCCCACAGCTTAAAACACGGGCCCTAAATTGCCTGATTGATGCCCCCTGAGACTGATGGGGCCCCCTTGCACTAGTTTTGGGAACCCCGAACCACTGCCTAAGGGAAGGGACCGTGAAATTTTTTTAAACGGGCCCGGGCCTTGGGGGTTTTGCCGGGGGAAAAAGGGCCTCCGGGGCCCGCATCGTGTCCGTCCCCCCACCTCCGTCGCTGGCGGGCCCGGGTTGTATCGGGAGTGCCCCAACGATCGTTCCGAACAAAGATCCCCACAATGCTTGCTGCCCAAGGAATTGTCCGCACTGACCTTTTTGGGGGCTTCTTCAAAAGGGGCAAGGATGGGTGCAGAGCCTTTCACCTGCCTCCACTTAAACACACCGAGGTCTGCACCGCGCTTGCAGGCCTTGTTTCATTTAGTACGGGCGAAATGGCATTGCGTGCTGCCCCAATCGTGGAGCTGTGGGGGGGAATTCCAGCGGGGTTTGCCAGTCAACAATGAGAGGGTTCCCCGGGGAGGCCAAAGTTTACGTTTGCCAACGCACCCAGGGGGGCCGAACCCGGGTTGCGAAGGGGCGGAAGTGCGAATTGGGATTTGGGCCCTTTTTCCCCTCAGAGGCAGTCCAGCCCGGGGTGTAGCTCTTAAAAATTTTTCTGGACGACAAGGTTTTTTTACTTTTTCCAGGCAAGGGATGTGTCCAGCCTCCCTTTTAAAGGGCGGCCAGAAGTTTAACCCCCGTTATCGCACCCCCCTTTCCCTTTGGCACAAGGTTTTTTGGCACCCAGCCACGCTCGGTTCGTTGGGGGAGAGCCGCCCACAGCCCCCGGGACCTGTGTGGGGATGGCTCCAAACAGTTTTTTTTTTAAAACACGGCCCGGGTTTTCTTGGGCACTTTGATGCCACCGGGTTAACCCTTTGGGGGGAAAGAAACCCGCACCATCTCTGCGTTTTTGAGGGCCGGCGCCGGCCTTGAGAAACCCGGGTCCCCCCGGGAACATCCCCCCCCCAGCTCACCCAGTGAGCGGGTCACAGAGATATAGTGGCCTTGGCCGTGCTTACTAGTCCATGTGTTGGTGGTAGATGGACTTTTCCGCCACAGATGCAAACAACGCGCTTGGAAATTTTAGATGACACGTGGCTGGCCAGGGCAGGGACGGCTTTTCTGGCAAGAAAATGCCTGCTCGGCATCTGGTATTGGGGGCAGGCAAGGGCCATGACGTGGCGGAACCCATCTGTGTCCACCAGACGGAAAGGCAACATTTCCAAGGCCAAAAGCCTGGCAATGCAGACATTCAGGCTTTTGGCTTTGGGATGGTTTGGGTTAAAGTGTTTCTTCTGCTCCCAAACCTGGAAGACAGAAGGCTGGCTGCTAGACTGGCCGCTGTACGGCGTGCAGGTCGTCAAATTGGCGGAAGGAGAAGGGGTAGGATGGGTCTCTGGTGGTGCTGGTGGTACTCGGGCGACGGTGGAGGCTGAAGCGGAGGCTGATCCCTGATCATGACTCTGAGAGACATGGGCAGCTGAGGAACGCTTGCTGGTGGCGGAAGAGGAGGAGGCGGAGACAGAGGGTGTGACAGTGGTTGGAGGCCCGGCGTCGGTCTGGCCTTTTTGGCCAAGTGTTGCCTCCTTTTCAACTCATGCATTCGCTGACAACTAGACATGTTTGTGGTGGTTAACACCTAAGATTCTTGCCTCTACTGATGCGTTTACGGCACAGGCGGCATATGACATCGCTGGGTGAATCAGAGGCTTGCTCAAAGAAGGCCCAGGCTTAAGAGGTCCTGGACCTTTCTGACGGCGATAAGCGAGGAGCGAGGTTTGCGCTGACCGTGGCTGGCGGAATCATATCAGCGGACTTCTGCGACCGCCCTCTCCCTTTTTGAGGCAGAACCCATACTGACACTACCCCATCATCTTCCTCCTAGTCCAGTGATGAAGCGCTCGCAAGCAAATTCTGCTGAAAAGGCCACGTTGGATCCGCAATGTCGTCATCATCATCATCAACACAGGTGACTTCGTCGTCCTGACATTCTGCATCCAGGAGCTGCGGGCTACAAGCAAGAGGGACTGCAAGGTGTTGCCGACCGCCGGGATTTTTGCCGATTGACCGGCTTCCTTCTCCTCCTCTGATGGCATCAGTAACTGGGCGTCAGAGCAGGGAAAATCATCCTCTTTGGCCTCTTGATCTTTTTACATGCCTTCTGACCCCAACCGCATTTTGTCATCAAAGAGGTCTTCAGAAAATGGATTATCCACAGTGGTGGGTACACGAGTTGACATTTGGGCTGCTTCATGTTGGACGGATGTTGGTGATGCTGATGACGACATTTGTGGCCGTGACTGGGATGACTAGGAGGTAAGACTGCTGGATGCAGGTTGCATTAACCACTGAAGGAAAGATTGGCGACGCTGTTCGTTACTGAGATTCACAGGGCCCTGACCCAGCGATGACAGGCCTGATGGTCCTGCAACTGACACTCCGCTGGCATGCGTGTTGTCGCCAGCCATGGAAGGAGCACCTGCTCTCGTACCTCTACCTCCATGTCATACCCCCCTCTTTGCTCGCTTACCACCTGAATTTCGCTCCATGTACAGAAATATAAAAAATTTGAGAAGGTATGGAAGAGTTTTGGAAAGTCTCTTATTAAAAGACTGCAAATCACAAACTATTCTCAAATCCCTCAAATCAAAACAAAATTGCTGGATTCAAATATAACTGCAAAGTAGATCTATCAACAAAGCTGGCCTGCGCCAAAGTGAAAAAACACGTATCTGAAATGTATTCGGATAATACAAGGTATTTTTGGCACCTATCAATTAACCTGTGGTGACTACAAATTGCTTATTCAAATTTAACTGCAAAGTAGATCTATCAACAAAGCTGGCCTGCGCCAAAGTGAAAAAACACGTGTCTGAAATGTATTCGGATAATACAAGGTATTTTTGGCCCCTATCAATTCCCCTGTGGTGACTAAAAATTTTGTTTTTCAAATTTAATGCAAAGAAATCTTCAACAAAGTGGCCTGCCCCAAAAAGTAAAAAAAACGTACTGAATGTATTCGGAAAAATACATGGTTTTTTGGGCCCTTTCAATTCCCCTGTGGTGACTACAAAGTTGCTGTTTTCACTTTAAGTGCACGGTGCCTCATGAACAAAGCGTAGGGCCCCAAAATAAAAAAAACACAATCTGAAATTTATTCGGATAATCAAGGTATTTTGGCACCTTTCAATTCCCTGTGATGACTCAAATTGAGTATTCCATTAAGTGAAAGGTCCCTCAATGAAAAAAGCTGTATCGCCAAAGTAAAAAAACACGTATCGTAATTTTTTGGGAAAAAAAAGGTTTTTTTTGAAATGTCAATTCACTGTGGTAACTACACAATTGCGGATTCAAATTTAACTGCAAGGGGCTCTATCAAAAAAATCGGGAGGGAAAAAGTGAAAAAACATATCTGTAATGTATTCGGAAAATTAAAGGTTTTTTGGCCCCCTATCAATTTACCTGTGGAAAAACCTACAAAATTTGCTGATTCAAATTTAACTGAAAGGGTGGCTTATAACAAATGGGGACGGGGGGAAAAGTGCAAAAAACAGTATCTTATGTTTCGGATAAAAAAAGGTTTTTTTGGCCCCTTTCAATTAACCGGGTTGATAAAAAAATTGTATTTTCCATTTAAGTGCAAAGGCCTCAAGAACAAAGCTGTAGTGCGTCAAAGTAAAAAAAAACCGTTTAAAATTTTTTGGATAATACAAAAGGTATCTTTGGGCCCTTTCAATTCACCGGGGGTAAATACAAAATTGGCAGTATTACTTTTAAGTGAAAGGTGCCTCAATAAACAAAGCTTGGGCGACAAGTCAAGAAACACGTATTGTAATGTTTGGGAAAATAAAAGGTATTTTTGGCACCTATCAATTCACTGGGGAAACTAAAAATTTCCCCGGGATTAAAAATTTATTTGCAGGTGGTTTATCAAAAATCTGGACTGGGAAAAGTGCAAAAAACACGTATCTGTAATGTATTCGGTAAAAAAAGGTTTTTTTTGGCCCCTTTAAAATTCACCTGTGGTGACTAAAAAATTGCTATTTCACTTTTAAAGTGCAAGGGCCTAAAAACAAAGCTTAGTTCCCAAAGAAAAAAAAAAAGATCTGAAATTTATTGGAAATACAAGGTTTTTTGGGGCCCCTTTTAAATTCCCCTGTGGTAAATACAAAATTGCATATTCACATTTGTGAAAAGGTGCCTCAAGAACAATGCGTAGTGCGCAAAGTCAAAAACACTATCTGTAAGTATTGGGATAATAAAGGTTTTTTTTGAAACCTGTAATTCACCTTGGAAAACTACAAAATTGGGGATTCAAATTTAACGAAAGGGGCTCTATCAACAATCTGGACGGGCAAAAGTGAAAAAAAACACGTATCTGTAAGTATTGGATAATTAAAGGTTTTTTGGACCTATCAATTTCCCTGTGGAAAATCCCAAAATTTGTGGATTAAAATTTTTAACGAATTTTGGGCCTTATCAACAAATCGGGAAAAGGGGAAAAGTGCAAAAAACCGTATCTGAAATGATTCGGTAATAAAAGGTATTTTTGGACTTTCTTTTTCCCTTGGTGACTAAAAAATTTGCTATTTCACATTTAAGTGAAAAGGCCTCAATGAAAAAGCTGTAGTCCCGTAAAAGTAAAAAAACGTATCAAATTATTCGGATAATAAAGGTATCTTTGGCCCCTTTCAATTCACTGTGGTGAATACAAAAATTGAAAGTATTCAATTTAATGAAAGGTGCCTCAATGAAAAAAAGCTGTAGTGCGCAAAGTCAAGAAACACGTATCTGTAATGTATTCGGAAAATAAAAGGTATTTTTTGGCACCTATAAATTCACTTGGAAATCACAATTGCATTCAAATTTAACGAAGGTGGCTCATAAAACAATTGGATGGGGAAAAAGTGCAAAAACAGTATCTGTAATGTTTTCGGATAATAAAAGGTATTTTGGCCCCTTTCAATTCCCCTGTGGGGACTACAAAATTGCTATATTAATTTAAGGCAAGGTGCCTCAATGAACAAAGCTGTGTGTGAAAAGAAAAAAAAACGTTCTGAAATTTTTGGATAATACAAGGTATTTTTGGCACTTTCATTCACGTGGTGAATACAAAATTGATATTCACATTTAAGTGCGGGGCCTCAAGAACAATGCTTTAGTGCGAAAAAGTCAAAAAAACGTTCTTTTATGTTTTGGGGATAAAAAAAGGATTTTTTGGAACCTATAAATTACCTGTGGTAACTACACAATTCTGGAACCCAAATTAAAATGCAAGGGGCTCTTAAAAATTTCCCCCCTTTTTTTTTTTTTCGGAAATTAAAGGTATTTTTTGGCCCCAAATTTAATTCACCTGTGGTAACTACAAAATTGTAGATTAAAATTTAAAGCAAGGGGGCTCTATAACATACGGATGGGGAAAAGTGAAAAAAAACCGTATCTGAAAAGTATTCGGAAAATAAAAGTATTTTTGGATTTTTCAATTCACCTTTTGGTGACTAAAAATTGCTGTTTTCACTTTAAGTGAAATTGCCTCAATAACAAAGCGTGGGTGCGCCAAAGTAAAAAAACGTATCTAAAAATTTATTCGATAATACAAGGTATTTTTGGCACCTTTAATTTCCCACTGTGGTGCTACAAAATTGCAGTATTCACTTTTAAGTGCAAGGTGCCTCAATGAACAAAGCTGAGTGCCCCAAAGTCAAGAAACACGTTCTGTAATGTATTCGGATAAAAAAAAGGTTTTTTTTTGGCACCTATCATTCACTGTGGTAACTACAAAATGCTGGTTAAAATTTAACTGAAGGTGGCTTATCAAAAAAATCTGGACTGGGAAAAAAAGTGCAAAAAAAAAGTATCTTTTAATGGATTTCGGATAATTAAAGGTTTTTTTTTGGCCCCTAAAATTCACCTGGGGTAACTACAAAATTGCGGGATTAAAATTTTAAACGAAAGGGGGCTCTATCAACAAATTGGACTGGGAAAAAGTGCAAAAACACGATCTGTAATTTATTCGGTTTAATAAAAGGGTATTTTTTGGACCTATCAATTCCCTGTGGAAAACTACACAATTGCGGATTAAAATTTTAACTGCAGGGGGCTCTATCAACAAATCTGGACTGGGAAAAAAGAAAAAAAACCCAATACTAAAAATTTTTTGGGATAATAAAAGGGGCATTTTGGCCCCTTTCAATTTCCCGGGGGTGACTAAAAAATTGAGTTTCACATTTAAGTGCAGGGTCCCTAAAATGAACAAGCTGTAGTGCGCCAATGAAAAAAAAAAAACACGTATCTGTAATTTTTTCGGATAATAAAAGGTATTTTTTGGCACCTATAAATTCACCTGGGGTAACAACTTTTGCTGGATTCAATTTAAACTGCAAGGGGTCTATAAAACAAATCTGGACGGGGCAAAAATGAAAAAACACGTTCTTAAGGATTCGGTAAAAAAGGGGTTTTTTTTTGGCACCTATAAATTTTAACCTGTGGTAACTAACAATTGGGATTTAAATTAACTGCAAGGTGGCCTTTAAACCCAAATCTGGACTGGGCAAAAGTGCAAAACAAAAAGTACTGTAATGTATTCGGATAATTAAAGGTATTTTTTGGCCCCCTTACAATTCCTGTGGTAATGCAAAATTGTGGATTCAAATTTAACTGAAAGGTGCTCTATCAAAAAATCTGACGGGGGAAAAGTGCAAAAAAACACTATCTGAATTTTCGGATAAAAAAAAGGTATTTTTGGCCCTTTCAATTCCCCTTTTGGTGATAAAAAATTGCTGTATTCACTTTAAGTGCAGGTGCCTCAAGAACAAAGCTGTGTGCCCCACGAAAAAAACACGTATGAAATTTATTGGGATAATACAAGGTTTTTTTTGGCCCCTTCAATTCACCTGTGGTGACTCAAAATTGCAGTATTCAATTTAAGTGCAAGGTGCCTCAATGAAAAAAGCTTTAGTCCCCAAAATCAAGAAAAAAGTATCTGTATGATTGGGAAAATAAAATTTTTTTTATTTTTTGGCACCTATCAATTAAACCTGTGGTAATACACAATTGCGGATTCAAATTTAACTGAAAGGGTGGCTTAAAAACAAATCGGGACGGGCAAAGTGAAAAAACACGTATCTGTAAGTTTCGGAAAAATAATGGTTTTTTTGGCCCCTATAAATTCACCTGTGGTAACTAACTTTTGCTGGTTTAAAATTTAAAACTGCAAGGTGGCTCTATAAAACAAATTGGAGGGCAAAAGTAAAAAAACACTATCTAAATTTTTATTCAGTAATACAAGGCATTTTGTCCCCTTTCAATTCCCTGTGGTGATACAAAATTTGGTATTACCATTTAAGTGCATGGTCCCTCAATGAACAAAGCTGTAGGGGCCCCAAATGTAAAAAAAAAAACACGTTTGAAATGTTTTGGATAAAAAAAGGTTTTTTTTGGGCACTATCAATTTAACCTGTGGTAATCACAATTGCTGGTTTAAAAATTTAACTCAAGGGGGGCCCTTTATAAACAATTTTGGATGGGAAAAGTGCAAAAACACTATTGTATGTATTCGGATAATTAAAAGGTTTTTTTTGGCCCTTTCAATTCACCTGTGAAAATACAAATTGCGGATAAAAATTTAACTGCAAGGGGGGTTAAAACAAATCTGGGGAGGGGGAAAAAGGCAAAAAAACGTATCTGTAATGTTTTCGGATAATAAAAGGTATTTTTGGCCCCTTTAATTTCATTTTTGGGTGACTAAAAAAATTTGCTGTATTCACATTTAATGCAAGGTGCCCAATGAACAAAGTGTATGCGCCAAAGAAAAAAAACACTATTGAATTTTTTCGGTAATAAAAGGTTTTTTTTTGGGCCCCTTCAATTCCCCTGTGGTGATACAAATTGCAGTTTTCACTTTTTAAGTGCAAGGTGCCCCAATGAAAAAAAGCTTAGTGCGCCAAGTCAAGAAACATATTGTAATGTTTCGGATAATAAAGGTATTTTTGGCCCCTTCAATTCCCCTTGGGGTAATAACAATTGTGGATTAAAATTTAAACTGAAAGGGGGCTCTATCAACAAATCGGACGGGGAAAAAGTCAAAAAAAACACGTATCTGTAATGTATTGGAAAATTAAAGGTTTTTTTTTGGGCACCTATCAATTCACCTGTGGTAACTACACAATTGCTGGATTCAAATTTAACTGCAAGGGGGCTTTCAACAATTGGGGACTGGGAAAAAGTAAAAAAAAACCTATCTGTAATGTATTCGGATAATAAAAGGTATTTTTTGGGCCCCTATCAATTCACCTGGGTAACTACACAATTGCTGGATTAAAATTTAATGAAAGGGGGCTCTATCAAAAAATCGGGGACTGGGCAAAAGTAAAAAAACAGTATCTAAATTTATTGGGATAAAAAAGGGCATTTTTGGCATTTTTCAATTCACTGTGGTGACTACAAAATTGCGATTCACATTTAATGAGGGTCCCTAAAAGAACAAGCTGTAGTGCCCCCAAAGAAAAAAAAAAAAGTATCTTAATGTATTCGGATAATAAAAGGTATTTTTGGCCCCTATCAATTCACTGGGGTAATACAAATTGTTTTTAAAATTTAAACTGCAAGGGGGCTTATCAAAAAATTGGACGGGGAAAATGCAAAAAAACGATCTGAAAATGTTTCGGTTAATAAAAGGTATTTTTTGGCCCCCATAATTTACCTGTGGTAACTACACAATTCTGGTTTCAAATTTAACTGCAAGGGGGCTCTATCAAAAAATCGGGACGGGGCAAAAGTGCAAAAAAAAGTATCTTAATGTATGGGATAAAAAAAGGGTTTTTTTTTGGCACCTTCAATTCACTGGGTAACTACCATTGCTGGACAAATTTAACGAAGGGGGCTTATAAACAAATCGGGGAGGGGCAAAAGAAAAAAAAACACGTATCTGAAATTTTCGGAAAATACAGGCATTTTTGGCCCCCCTTTCAATTTTCCCCTGTGGTGACTAAAAAATTGCATATCACTTTTAAGTGCTGGGCCTAAAAGAACAAAGCTGTAGTCCCAAAGTAAAAAAAAAACCGTATCGTAATGTATTGGATAAAAAAAGGGGTTTTTTTTGGCCCCTACAATTCCCCTGTGGTAACTACAAAATTGGGATTAAAATTAAAACTGAAAAGGGGCTCTATCAAAAAATCTGGACTGGGAAAAAGAAAAAAAAAAACCGTATTGAAATTTTATTCGGATAATACAAGCTTTTTTGGCCCCTTTCAATTAAACCTTTGGGGTGATAAAAAATTGCAGTTTTCACTTTAAAAGTGTTGGGGCCCAATGAAAAAAGCTTTATTTTTGCGCCAAATTTAAAAAAAAAAAAAGTATCTGTAATGTTTTTCGGATAAAAAGGTATTTTTTTGGATATAAATTCCCTTGGTAACTACACAATTGCTGGATTAAAATTTTAACGCAAGGGGCTCTATCAACAAATCTGGACGGGGCAAAAGTGAAAAAAAACGTACTGAAAAGTATTGGGTTTAATAAAGGTATTTTTTTGGCACCTATCAATTTCCCTGTGGTAATACACATTGCTGGATTAAAATTTAAACTGCAAGGGGGCTCTATCAAAAAAATCTGGACGGGGCCAAAAGTGCAAAAAACACGTATCTGAAATGTATCGGATAATAAAAGGATTTTTTGGCCCCTAAAATTCCCTGTGGAAAACTACACAATTGGGATTAAAATTTAACTGAAGGTGGCTCTATAAAAAACGGGCGGGGAAAATAAAAAAACACGTATTGAAATTTATTGGGAAAATTTAAAGGGCATTTTTGGCACCTTTCAATTCCCCTGGGTGACTACAAAATTGCAGTATTCCTTTAATGCATGGTGCCTCAATAAAACAAAGCTTAGGCCCCAAAAAGTAAAAAAAAAAACAGTATCTGTAATGTATTCGGATAATAAAGGTTTTTTTTTGGCACCTATAAAATTAAAACGGGGTAATACACAATTGTGGATTAAAAATTTAAACTGAAAAGGTGGCTCTATCAAAAATTGGATGGGAAAAAGTGAAAAAAACACATCTGAAATGTTTTCGGTAATAAAGGTTTTTTTTTGGCACCTATCAATTTACCTGTGGAACTACAAAATTTGCTGGTTTCAAATTTAACTGCAAGGTGGTCTATAAACAAATCGGGACTGGCAAAAGTGCAAAAAACCGTTTTATGATCGGAAATAAAAGGTTTTTTTTTGGCACCTACAATTCACCTGTGGTAACTACACAATTCTGATTAAAATTTTTTAACTGAAAGGGGGGCTCTATAACAAATCGGGGGACTGGGAAAATGAAAAAACACGTATCTGTAATGATTCGGAAATAAAAGGGTTTTTTTTGGCACCTATAAACCTGTTGCTGACTAAAAAATTGCGGATTCTAATTTAACTCAAGGTGGCATAGAAAAAAGGGTGGAAGGGGCAAAATTGAAAAGAACACCTATCTGAAATGTAAATGATAATTAAAGTGGAGTTTGCACCAAACAAATAGACTGCATTACTAGAAAAGTTGTATCCTATAAATTCGGCTGCCCATATCCAGGAAAAATATTTAAATGGGAAAACTGTAATAAAAAAGTATTGCGTGAATTCTACACTAATCTTGGGAACTTTCCCAGTATTCTTTAAGAGCTTGTCGTGTCGCCCCGCGGCCCCCTCACCCCCCGCTCCCTCCTGATTTCAGCGGTAGATGCCCCTTTTAAAATTCTCACCTAACACAAAAAATCTTCCAATCTCTAATCTAACTAAGTTGTAAGGATCAAGCAAAACAGTAGAGCTTTCTCTGGTTGAAGTAATAGATTAATTTGTGAGCTTTTGGACACAAGCAATCGCACGCCCTTCTGTCTGGACGTGAGAGCACTGAGGCTGAACAGGAACGTTTTTTGTAAAACAGGTCATGTGATTTTTCCCACCATCGCAACCATACACATCCCATCATGACATCGCACAGACATCTCCCCCTGCTCTATTCTGTAAGCTGATTTGCGGGGCGCCAAATAAAAGGAACCCGCAAAATGGGCAATCTTAATAGTGATGCACGGATTTTAACCAAATTATCCCATGATCAAAAAAAATTTTCGTCAACATAAAAACGTGCGATTTCAACTTTGTCGATAATAATCGCCAACACTACGATAACTAATTTAGACTCTCGGATATGCTTGAAAATTGCCGATTTTCATATCGACCCGATGACGATAGTCAACGAATGCTCTCACTAATATTTATACACTGGAAGAATTGCTTTTTTTTTTCCATTTTACATCCCAATGCTACAAAACTGTGAAACACCTCTGGGCCCGAAATGCACAATAAAACCCTATATGAATTCCCTGAAGGGTGTCAATTTCGAAATGGGGTGACTTCCAGAAGGTTACACTTGAATTAGTACCTTTGGGGCTTTGCAAATGTGACATGGTACCCACCAAAATCTGCAACTCAAAAGCCAAATAGCGCCCCTTTCCTTGTACGCCCTCCCATGCACCCAAATCCAAATACCCAATAAATATAGGATATTGCTAAACTTGGAAGGAATTGTGTAACAAATTTTGGGGTATGTTTTATCCACGATTTCTTATGAAAATAAAATATTCTTGCAAAATCACTAGTGTATCAAATACTTATTTTGCCCACATACATACATATGTATATATATCCAGTGTATCAAAAATAACCAGTGTTTATTTTCCATAAGACTAAGTATTTGGTGCACTGGTGATTTTGCAAGTTTTTCCACCTATAAACAAAAGGGGGGGGGGATTACATTTTATCATAGGTACACTTCAAGTGTGAAAGACAGAATCTAAAAAAAATCTGAAACTCCCATTTTATGATATTTAAATAATTAATTTGCATTTTCTTGCATGAAATAAGTATTTGATACAACAGAAAAACAGAATTTAATATTTGGTACAGAAACCTTTGTTTGCAATTACAGAGGTCAGAAGTTTCCTGTAGTTATTGACCTGGTTTGCACACACTGTAACAGGGATTTTGGTCCACTCCTTCATACAGATCTTCTCCAGATTTGTCAGGTTTCGGGGCTGTCATTGGGCTACATTGGGTTTCAGCTCCCTTTAAAGGCTTTTGATTGGGTTCAGGTCTAGTGACCAGCTATGCCACTCCAGGATTCCTTAGTTGTCTTGGCTGTGTGTTTTGGGTCATTGTCATGCTGGAAGAACCAGTCACAACCCATCTTCAATACTATTACTGAGGGAAGGAGGTTGTTGGCCAGAATCCCGTAATACATGGCCCCATTCATACTCCCTTCAATACGATGCAGTCGTCCTGTCCCCTTTGCAGAAAAGCACCCCTAAAGTATTATGTTTTCACTCCCATGCTTCACAGTTGGGATGGTGTTCTTAGGGTTATACTCATCCTTTTTTTCCCTCCAGACACAGCGAGTGGAGTTGATACCAAAAAATTGTATATTGGTCTCATCTGGCCACATGACCTTCTCTCATACCTCCTCTGGATCATCCAGATGGTCACTGGCGAACTTCAAACAAGCCTGGACATGTCCTGGCATGAGCAGGGAGACCTTGCGTGCCCTTCAGCATTTTAATCCATGACTGTGTAGTGTGTTACTAAGGCTATGTCCACACTGCACATGATTACGATCGTATCTCCGGCGCGTGTCGATTTTTAAAAGCGCCGCAGATACGATCGTCAGTGTGGTGCCATAGACGGCAATAGAAAAGACGAGTTGCTGTCTACACAGCTCGTCTTTTCTCTGCCCGTCTTTCGGCAGCGGCGTATTATACAACATGTTGTATAATACGCCGGTGCTTCTCGTCTTCTTGACGTCTTCCTATACAATGCTATTGTATAGGGGGCATCGGGAAAACGAGAAGCGGCCGCAGCTTTTGTACAAAGCGTGACAAAAGCCGCGGTCCTGCATCAGAGAAAGAACGGCCGCTTTAAGGGCCGTTTTTTCTCTGATGCAGTGTAGACATAGCCTTACAGCAATCTTTGAGACTGTGGTCCCAGCTCTATTCAGGTCATTGACTAGTTCCCCCCATGTAGTTCTGGGATGATTCCTGACACAGCAATTAATGCTGTACATTGCTGCACAAAAAACACGTCAAAAACGTTCCATGTGAAAGCACCCTTAAAGAGAAACTAACAAGTCTGTGAGAGACAGAATTCTTCCTGGCTGGTAGGTGATCAAATATTAATGCAATAAAATCCAAATTAGTTAATTAAAAATCATACGTGATTTTCTGGATTTTTTTCTTGATTCTGTCTCTTACCTACGATAAAAATGACATACCTCTCCATTCTTTGTAGATGGGAAAACTTGCACAATCGCCATTGTATTAACATTTCCTACATGTTGAAAGCTAATCATTGTAGTGTGATAACCCCTTTAAGCTCTAATATTTATGATTTTAGTATTTGTTTTCCAGTATTCACGATTATTCATTGCTAAATTTTATACATGATCATATATGTGTGACAATTTCAAATTACCAACATGATTTTCCTTGTAATTTTCATAAAGTTTATGCCTGCAATAATAAAATACTACAGTAAAATGTACTAGAAACAAAGAAGTGTAAATTCCCAGCCAATATTATCTACAGTGTGAAGCTTATGATTAGATTTTTTTCTAATCTGACTAAGAGTCCCTATGAAGCCAATTGCCACCTTGGATGCTCCCATACTAGTACTGGTCTACTAGTAGATGATAATGTAATGCACTATATTTTTCTTAATTTAATTGAATATATTCTTAAAACAATGAAAGCTTAGTATAATTATATTCAATAAATAATTTAAAATAAGTGTTTGTCCCTTTCTCCTTGAATTTTATGCCAATGGTTTCGATGACATTGTTGGTAGTGTTTTTAATTGAAGTCCTTGATCTATTCCTAAACAGTGCAAAAGGTAATGAAGTACCAATAGGAATGCTGAGAGGATGAGTAATTGCATGTGAGACACTAGACAGTGTGCAGCTAATGAGTTCTGCTTCTGAAAGATCATCTTAATTAGAAAGTGAACCCCTGAAGAGTTTATTTTGTCTATGGTATGGTCCCACTAACTGCTGTGATAAAATGGGGTGTACCGAACAATAAAGTTGATAAACTCATAGACAAAAACACACAAGCATTATATAAATTATTTCACTTATGATATTATAATTCATCCATATCAACATTACACAAGATGGGAGTGAAGGAAGAGAATGTAAAGATTTATCTCCCATTAGTAACCAGGCGTTATTGGAAATTGAACTTACATCGTAAGTTTGATATATTATCTCGAATTAATTTGATCACAGTGACCTTGATAACTGTCAGCTGTTTTAGATTGATTTTGTGTTCTAAATTACACAATGAGAAGAAATTCAATAGGGTCCAACTCTGTTACACGAAAAGTACAAAATGTACGGAGTGAACTAATGTTTAAGATTTATATTACAAAGTGCATTGTGTTTATGGCAGAATTAATGTAAAAAGAAAAGCCACAGGCCCATATAATTGTATGAAAAACGATGTTAAAATCCTCTATGGAATAAATATGATTTTCATCTTTTAGAATACAACAGATTATGCAGTAAAACAATTACATATATTTAATATAAACATTCCATTTAAAGGGGCTTGTTCCACGTGTTATCCTGCTTTCATTTATATGCTCACAGTATGTAATTGGGAACAATGCAATTTTCTAATCCTATACTGCTATTAAAAATTCTATTCGTGTATCTCTCTTCATATACCAGGTATCCAGAACCCCTCTGTGCAACCCCCATCCATCATTACTTCAGAAAGTAATATTTATCTTTTGATTGCTGCATTCTAAGTTATGGTAAGCATTGTTTGACTGGCATTTTTATGGTGGGCACTGTGTGGCTGACACTGTTATGGTGGACACTATATGGCTGGCACCGCTATGGTGGAGAAATGTGTGCTGGACTTGTTGTCGGGCAGATGTATGGGGTATGAAGGCACTGCTTATGGTACACCAATTGTTGATGGTGGCAATGTTTTATTGTGGGACGATTGTATGGCAGTAAACGGTATAGGCCCTTACATGCTTTTTTAAGCAACCTAAAAGGTAATCCTGTAAAATCTGCTTTACCTTTAACTCTGGATTTCATTCTCAAAGGAGTATTTATTTCTGATACAACCATGGCAGATCCACAAGATTTATCATGAAAATTTCTGATGGGTTTAAGACTCCAAAGAATAAGAGATGAGTTGGAGAGGAGGCTATGTATGTTTGTAGCTCTCTCTAGTTATTATTGTGAAACAGCCATGGAGTAAGAAGCAGAGGATCTCTGGCAGTCACTAAATTTAAACCTCTTAATTATTATTATTATTTTAAGTATTATTATTATTATTATATTTATTATTTATTTTAGAGCGCCATTAATTCCAGGGCGTTGTACATTTAAGGGGAATTACATACATAAGAAAAGCTTGAACAAATACCTCAGGTTGACAAAACATGACTAGTAATGAAACAGAGAGGAAAGAGGAACCTGCCGCGGAGGGCTTACTCTACTGCAAGGAGAAGGGGAGAGACAGAAGGTGGGGTGCAGAGACAAGGTTTGCGTGGCCGTGTAGTGGTTGGTGGGGGTTAGTGTGGTTGTAGGGCTATCCTGAAGAGATGGGTATACAGAGTTGACATTGGAAACTGCTTGAAAGTTGTGGCGGAGTCTGAGTGTTTTGGAGTTGAAGGTAGTTCAGAGTTGTGGGTGAAGCAGGGAGAGAAGTCTCTGGAGCTGTTATGTGAGGGGTGATGAGAGGGGAGCAGATGCGAGGGATCAGCGTCTAGGTAAGGGGGGTATCTGTGAAGATTAGGGCAGGATGTATGGAGGGGAAGGTGTTTATGGAGTATATTGAGGTCAGGGTTCAGTAATTTGAACTGAATTAGTTGGGCGATGGGCAGCAGTGAAGGGATGGCAGAGGGGAGGAGGCAAGAGGAAGGTAGCGAGGGAGAGAGGTGAAATCAGTACGGAGCAGAGTTAGGGATGGGATTTGGAGTGGGAGCGAGGTGCTAACTGGGCGGCCACGGAAGATGTTTGGCGTGTAGTCAAGGCGGGAGATGACGAGGGGCGTGGACTAGCGTTTTTAGTAGTTTCAGGGTTGAGGAGATGGGCGGGATGCGTGAAATATGTTTAGGGTGGAACGGCGGCTGGAGATGTGAGGGCTTGGATGTGCGGGTTTGAAGGATATAAGAGGAGTCACAAGGTTATCCCCAAGGCAGCGATGTGTGGAGCTGGTGAGCGAGGGTGTGGGCCAATTTGTACAGTTGATAGAGAGAGAGATCAGGTGGGAGGGAGAGGAGAGGGACAGAGGAAGATGATGACTTCTGTTTGTCTGTCTAGCATTATGTTTTAAGCGAGGAGGAGGAAGAAGGGAGGAGATGGATGATAGGCATTTTGGGATCGGGAGAGAAGAGAGTTAATATCAGGGATACCGCGCAGATATGTAAAGATGGGTGTGCGTTCCGCGTTACAGGTGTAGTTAAAGGCATGATGGAGGCTGTAAGGTCTGACGCCCAGACCAAGAGTGTAGATAGAGAGAGGAGTGGGCCCAGGACTAGGCCCCCTGGGGGACACAACAGTGAGCGGGTGGGAGGAGGAGGTAGTGCAGGAGAGTGGGACACTGAATGTCGCATTCAGAGATGTTTGTAAGAGATCAGGATGGAGGGCCAGGTCCGTGATTCGAGGGTAGCGAGCGAGGATTTGTAGCAGGATGGAGTGGAGTGACCATGTTGTCAAAGGGCAACGGAGGACAGGTCTAGGACGAGGAGCACAGAAGTATTGGGGCGTGATCCTTCTAGCATGATACTATGGTCGTTGAGTGACCTTGGTTGGCAGTTTCAGTAGAGGTGGTTGGTCGGAAGCCTGTTTGGAGTGGGTCCAAGGAGAGAGGTTGGGAAGGACGGGGAGAGGACAGTTGGTAAGATAGACGTGCTTTTCAGGAGGTTGTGAGCGGTGCAATAGGAAGGCAGCGAATATGGGTGCGATAGTTGGACAGAGAGGAGGGGGCGCGAGATGGTTTTCTTAAATGGATAGGTGTGATGGGCTGCGTGTTTACGAGACGTGAAGCGAAGATGCCAAGACGGATAATGATAAGAGTTGAAAAGTGTGGGTGAGGGCTGGGAAATAAAAGTGGCCGAGGGTCTGGGATGAGGATAGGAATGGCAAGTGGGTCTAGAGGTTTAGTAGTGAGGTTGGGAGCTTGGACCACTATACGAGGAAAGGTATCGTGGACTAACAGTGGAAAAAAGCGGGTTATTGGAAGTGGTTCATGGGGTGACTGTGTCAGTAGTGAGGTGGGTTGGGTGGCGATGGTAGGGGTATAGAGGGTGGGCTCGTGGGGTCTGGGGGGTCAAGCTTTCTCTGAGGAGGTTGCTGTTTATGTAGAAATTGAGTGGCAAAGTTAGTTCAGATGGATAGGAGAGATAGGGGTAGAGGAGGGAGGGGGGCGAAGGAGAGAGTTGAAGGTGTTTGAATAAAGTCTTGGGTGTTGTGAGACATGGAGGATATTGAGATTGGTGAAGAGTAATCTGTTTGGCATGGTGGTGAGGTTGCAGATCTTAAAAAGTGTGTGTGATAGTGATTGTTTATATCGAGGTGAAAGACGTCGGGTCGGTGGATGGGCTTTTCTTCGAGCGGCTCGTTCAGCAATTCTGGAAGCTCGCCTCAGTTGTTTGTGGTGGCTGTGTTGCCAGGGTTGGTTGTTGGTGTTGGGGTTCTGATGGGTGCGAGTGGAGCTGACTGAGTCAAGGGTGGTGGTGACTGTGTTGTTGTAGAGGCAGCAGGGCTGTGTCTGGTGTCAAGTGGGGATATGGTAGAAAGAGGTTGCAAAAGAGTCAGAGAGATTGCGAGGTTGGAGGTTTGTGAAGTTCATGTGGGGGGTGTCATAGAGTGTGAGGACAGGAGGAGCAGAGGTGGAGTGGGAGATTGGGTGGAGAAGGTATTCAGGTTTTTTGTGGTCAGAATTTGGGGTGAAGGAGGACGTTTGAGATGTCAGATTGGGGGCAGAGGCGGGTGAAGATTGAGGTTCCAGCCGTGTGTCTGTCTGTGTGGTGGCTCCAAGAGGTCCAACTGTGAGAGGCGAAGGAATAGGGAAGGAGCGAGAGGAGTTGTTGGCAGCAGGCGAGGTAGTGCATCAAATTGGGATGTTAAGAAATTCCCACTGACAATAGGTGGGATGTTCGTGGAAAGAAAGTGGAGAAGCAGGAGAGAAGTGGTCGAGGAAGGGCGTTGCTTGGCAGGGCCTGGGGTGGGCGGGTATACCACAGCCACTTGTGCAGGTTGTGGGTAAAGGGGAGTAGATGTGGACAGAAGTGCACCTCAAAGGAGGGAGGGTAGGGAGGGGTTAGAGGAAGAAATGTGGGACGAAAAGAGAGCGGGTATGCAGAGTAGGAGAAGGCCAGACTGTTCTGTCTTCTTAACGTTTCACTGAGAGTGTATTAGTCTGACAATCGCAGCTAAACCTCTCCTCCTATGTTTCCATAAATCGAACTTGTTGTTCTGAACTTTTTAACTCTTTTTTAAAGTAAAAAAGTTAGTTAAGCAGCTTGGAAAACGTGAGTGGGTGATGAGATAAAGGCATGAGAGTTAGAACGGCGAGAATTATGATTAAAAAGACTACAAAACAGAGCATGCAAAACCAGATGTCAGGTGAATCAGATGTGAACAACATGATAATATGACCTTTATTAGGACACTTTGAGTACAGGAGCACATGCAAGAAACATGGCTGGCTCTAATCTCATGTGAGCAACATAAGGGATAGAGACAATATCATGAGGGTACGCAAGGGGAAATTAAAAACACGTTTCTAACTATTAACAGTTTGTTATTAATACACTTAACATCACAGCATACTGATTACAGAAACTCTTACCGCGCATTTTATTGCTAAGTCAGAGATAATGGATATAGAGGTGTACACAGGAGAGAAGGTAGTGTGACTGACTCTGTCGGATTCTGCTCTGAAATGGGCCCTTCTTCTCCTCCAGCATGCACTCTCACCTGTGACTCATTCCTCCAGAAATTTGCTGACTAGTCTTAAGGGTGGATCTGTGCACTGTATCTAAGACTGTACAACTTTCGGCAGCAGATGGACTTAGTTAAACAAGTATTGCATACGTGGTATGTCTGGGGGGGGACATGATTTCTTTCAGCCCTGCTAGACAGAACACTCCCCGGCCTGGACATCAAATGATGTCACCCATAGGCGTCTTTGGGAGAAAACAAACGCAGGAAAGAGTTCTGCGACTGGCCTGAGAAATAAAGTTTGCTCATCTTCCCTAATTCCACTTTGGTCTTCTTGAAGATGGCCTCAATTTGATAGCGCCGCATCCATTGTCGGATAATTGGGTCGAGCTTTCTCAAGTACTGTCTTTAGAAAAACACAGGTTGCCCTTTTTCAGGTTTGTCTAGTTCTTTAGCATAAAAATTCAAGTTGTATGATCTGAAAGATCAAGTTATGGGATCTTTCTAGGTTCGGCAACGGTGAAAGCATGTTTGCAGTGATGCAAATCCTTGAGAGATTCTTTGTTATCGTGTAAGGTAATGTCGACTTGGTAGTTGAGCTACTGTGAATTAAACAAGCGATCGCCCGACAAAGCGACTTCCAGGTTGAGAAGCCTGCGCTTGAACACGATGGGATTGGACGGCTAGTGTTTCTGGATGTCACCTGTCGTAGAACAGATACTTGAGGCGGATTTCTTCGTGTCATTCTGGCTCTATTCAGTTCAAACATGTTCAGGTTCGATGTGCCAAGACCGTTGATATTGGTTCAGGAATGCAGGAGATAGGTAAACGCCATGTTGTGTCTTTCAGGTGGATTCGAGGTTGCGAGATCTGTTGCGGTGGTACGCTGGAGTTATGATGCGTGGGTACATCAGTGCCATGTTTGGATAGTGTATATCCTGATTGCAGCTCTATGTTGATGGACATAGACATAAGAGCATCGTTGTTTCGTTAAGCTGTATTCCTAGGACACCTTGCTAGTCTGGTGTAGGAACTCAACTTCCTCATTGGAGTTCCAGGTTTCAGTCCTGTATGTTATGAGTTCAGCCTCACTCACTGCAAGCACAGCACGCACAGGAGGTTCCGCAATCTGGGGAATTGTGTTGTTCACGGAGAGTGTTTCTGAGGTTCACTTTGTTGTAGCAGCCACTGTTTTGTCCGGCTGCTCGCCAAATCCTTATATGACATTGTCTTTGACATCTATAGTTTTTAGATAAGCCATGCTGCAATCGCTTTTACTGAGGCAATCTACAGAAGAAACAGTCTATGCATTTTGAATTCTGTAGATGGGCAATCAGAAAGCATACTGGTCGTGTCACATGGAAGGTCTGGACAAAGCTTCCAAGGAACTTCTTCCAAAGCTTGCCAACAAGTCTCTTTTTGTCCTTGGGTGAGGGGACATCCCCACAGTCAGCTGGGTATGGGTGACGGTCTCTCTTAAATCCATTTACCTTGGATAGGTGAACAGTGCTACGAATCCGACAGAGGATCGCTAATAAAACTGTTTGATGGCACAGACAGCGACACCTCTGCGTGGTGAAGGGCTTTTCTTCCTTGTTTGATTGGAGTGAACGCATCTGCCTTTAGATCCCAAGAGCAACCAGAGTACTCGCTTTTGCTATTAGAAGGGAAGTCACGCAGCCTGTAGATCCAATAGTAGTGCTTTTAGGTATGCGGAGTGAGTCTTGAGGAGGGAAGGCGTCCATAAGTTCTCGGGCTGTGGGAAGCAATCTTGTGGCAACCTCGCAATTGGATAGGCAAGATTTCCTGAGCCCCTTTTGGCGAGACTGATTTGGCTGCTCGTTTGGTTGGGTGTGGATTTCGAAGCAGTTCATCAAATAGAAGTCCTTTTCCACGAGTATTCGGCAGTCCCGACCCGTACTTAGGCTTCACCCTGTCCTCTGCTGACATGTCTTGGAATAGATGGTGATGCTGGGGAAGGACTCGTACTCCAAAGACCGTGATCTCTCATCCGCGGGAGTACTCTTTGATGTCTGTACCGGAGGTTTGTTGGTCACGCAGGAGTACCAGAAGAAACTAAGAAGTTTCAGTTGTTCTTCTTTGACGAGAAGCAGTTGGGAACACATCTGTTGCTATCCTATCAGCCCATAATAATGCCTCAGAGATCATCGCTGCGGTAAAAGTAGAAGGCACTGTCTAGTAAGTCTGTGTGTTGAGGTCTGGGATGACAGTATGGAACGATTTCGATTGAGTGAGACACCCTTCGCCACCTTGCACTTGAGTCAATTTAACTACTCCTTATTCTGACCTGGGTTTCTAGTGGATGATATAGCCAAAATATGGGTAGGTAGCAACAATTTCAGAGTATGAAGCGTGGCTGCAAATCTCTGCTGCTTGGGTTCCTGGGATATATCTTCTCCATGGAAGGCGGGAAGAAAGTGTTGTCTATGTCTCTAGTGACCTCTGCGAGTTTCTGTCTGAGAGAGACAAAGTCGACCATAAACAACTTTCTCTGTTGTTAGGGGTAAGCGTAGGTCTCTGAGGGTTTAAATGGCGCAAGTGAGGTGCAAGTCCAACTTTTTGACTCATGTCTTTACTATTTCTGCGATCCATTATGTCCAAGACAGCCTGTAGATTGCTAATGGACATCGGCTACCGTATTGTTCTTTCTCTTGTTCTGTGGGAACAACTGTGCACCCTATGTGGGACTGCTCACTGTCACAAGCGGTGGTCTGTCACATGGAAGGGATGTGAATGTCGGGCAAGGTAAGGAATCTCTGTGTGGGAACTCCTTTACAGGAAACTACGATGCTGACAAGGTTGGAAGAGTGAGGAGTCCATTTGCCAAGTGTACTGAGTGAGCCTTAACTGTGTTGGACTGCAGGTCGGCTTGTGTGTGATCCTCCTAGGACAGAAATTCCTATGATGACCCATCCTAGGTTAGTCTCTGGAGTTATGGAGCTCATTCTGCGGACCATTTTGTATGCTGCGCTTAGTCCTTATGGACTACGTAGTATATCCATCCCGACGGAGAATAACAATCGGGTGCCTCTGGGTTAGCTCTGGTATGAGAGGTGAGCTATATACTGCTTCAGAATGGGGGTGAATTCAAGCTACATCAGCTGGTAGGTATCTTGACGATGTTATGTCGGGAATTGATTGCATCCAGTATTGTTGGCAGAGACAAACTCAGGTTTGGCCCATCCATGGACTCAACTTTGTACCCGGTTGCCTTGCCTCCCCGCTGCGTCTGTTCGACATAGTACTGCAAATGTCCTTAAGGAGTAGGGAGAGCTGGGGCCCTTTGATGCCAAAGGGTGTCGCACAAGAAGGTGGACTTAGGCTAGCGAATCCATAGTTGCTGCTTGATCGTCTAAGATTGGCATATATCTTGATTGCTTTTGCTCTGTGGCCTGCTGTGTAGAACCCTGTAACAGGGCAGATTTGTAGATGACAGGACTTTCCTCTACAACGGTCCTTGCCCTATCTCCGTACATTGAGAGAGGGGTGAGCTACTGGTGTTTTCTGTGTCGGTGTCTGTCCTGCTGTTTCTAAACACAGCTCTTAAGCTGTGATGTTACTTGTTGCGGGCGTCCAGGGTGTAGAGCTGGTGTTGTATTCTTGTGCTGCCACACTATGTGCATTTCCAACTGGTCCTCGCAGTTCCTGGGCGATGTGGGATGTTGTTGCTGCAGCACCCTGAAAGCGAGATGTTGTTCTCCTTGAGGGAAACTCTATGCGGTCGCTTAGAGGCTTCTCCCTGAAGACTCTACATTTTTTAGTAGAGGTGCGGGTTTCTTGTGTAGGGGACAATGCTTGCTGAGGTCCCATAGGGCTGTTATCGCGCTCTTGGGGGGACTTAGAGGCCCTGTAAGGCAATCTGAGGAAGTAACATTAGTTTGTGGACCTGCCACTGGTGTGTTTTATGAGAGTATTGTTTCAGGGCCATTGTTACATGAAATTAGCAATTAAGTCAAAACTTGCGGATCATTTTGATTCGTTCGCCTCTGTTTCAGTAACAAAAATCTACCGTAACACTTTGAAAGGAGGAAAGGAAATGGTACCATTTATATGAGTCTGTTTCTTATTTAACCGAGAAAGGTGATAAGATCCGCATTTCTCTGCAAGTTATAAGGAAGTTTTGTACTCAATTGGATTAACACCCACTGGCTGTGGTGTTGTGTCTGGAACGATACCATGGTAGATCCTTCTGCAGTGAGGCAAACGTGTACTCCATTACAAGTACACTCCGCTCTCTGAGCTGTTGGTAGCCCTGTTTGCTACTGTATGGGAAATGTGATAGAGAGTCTCTTATATACATAGCATCTTCTACGCTTCTATGAACCCATAGATTCATTCAAAGTCTCTCCCACACCATTCTTAAGCCTGTGACAGGTGTTAGTTTATGTTCATGTACTCTGAGTCTGGTTTAGGTGTTCAGCAGAGACTCGCTTCCAAGCACTTTGCCAGCGCGATAGGTCTAATTACTCGTACAGAAGGTCTATACCTCTATGGCATTCTGAATAGAGGTACGCCATGCTCGGTAACTCTGGGACGTTCATTGAAACTGTTTTACAAGTCGCTTGTTTGTACAACCAGCTCCCGTTTCGCAAGGAATTTAGCTAAATTTAATGGAGGCGTGAGTTATTGTAATATGAGAGTGGCGTTTTGTGCAGTGTCTATGGTGTGATGTAAGGTGTCTCATCATTTCTTTTAGGGCAATCTGGGCTTGGTTTTAGTCAGTATAAATGTACCGTTCTGGAAGCAGAAGGGTGGTCCCTTTATGTGGAGCGAAAGGTCTTTGCTTTGTCAGCACGCAATGGCCAGTTGTAGTTGTTGTCGCCTGTTGTTGCACCACCTTCGCCTGGCTTGAAGGTACTGTGGTTCCAGGTAGGATACTCTGGTGAATCTGTGTAGGCTGGTTGATGAAGTTTCGTGATGGTTGCCTTGTTATCTGTCTTTGGAATGATCTGGGTGGAGTAGTTCTGGAGGTCGGCTGTGTGTGTCCTGATGCTCAGGTCTGGGCCCCCCGAGTACGCCTGCTTGCGTTTCTCAGATGCGGAGGCTTCCACGCTTCAGGAACTCTGCGCGTGTTGGCATTGACGGGTCTGCTGTTTTCTTTGTCTGCGGCAGTCTTTTACAGAGACGCTTCTACGCATGCTCTTGTTGCTTCTAATTGCTTTCTTGCGCTGCTCAAAAGGATGATTTGTCTTTTGCAGGCGCGCCTTCGCTCGTTCCGCGGTGAGCGGAGGCAGCCATTTCCCTGTTATTTGAAGTCTTGCTAGACGGCTTGCTACTAGGACCGCTTGTCTTGAGGTGAAGATGCTTGGCTAGCAGGAAAATTGTGTGTCTGCGTTGCAGGACTGCGCAGAGACTGCAGAGGTAGTCGGATGATCAGCGCGTAGGTCCTGATTGCGCTGCACGTGCTGGTGGATGCTTCACTCGTCCTGCTGCGAGCAATATGGCAGCCGCCTGCAATAGTCTTGCCGTATGACTGATGGGATGGTGTGCTGATTGATTGGCGGTCCGTCGTTGAGTCTGATCACTTTCGCTTGTGATCTAGCAGCTGTTTTACCTGTACTCGTCTCTTACAGTTTCCTGTGTGTTATTCCTGACATCCAGTAAACGTTGCTCCTACTGTTTCCAATAAATCCAAAACTGTTTGTTCTGAACTTTTAACTCTTTTTTATTAGTAACAGCCTTGACGTGAGGTGATTGGATAAGCATGGAGTTAGATTGGCAGGTCGATGTATGCGTTTAAAAGACTACCAAACGATGCAGAAAAAAAACAGATTGTCAGTGATCAGAATGACCACATGATAATGACATCCTCATAGTAGCACTCTTAGTTCGGAGCACATGGCAAGAAACATGGACTGCACACTAAACATGTGAGACATAGGATAGACATAATGGATGGGTACCCGGATAATAAAATGCTTTGCTAACTATTTAGAACAGTTTTTATTAATACACTAACATCACAGCAATACTGATCAAACTCCCTTACCTGCTATGTGCTAAGGTAGGAGAAAATGGATAGAAGATGTGTTCACAGGAGGCAGTGAAGTGTGGATGACTCTGTTCCAGTTTGCTCTGAAGAAAGGCCTTCTTCTTCCCGAGCATGCACTTCACGTCGTGACATCATTCTTCCAGAATTCATCCTGACGCATGTCCTTTAGGTGGATCTGTAACCATCTTAGATTAAAGACTGTACAACTTTGGCCAGCAGATGGCGACTATTTCAACAAGTATTGCATTCCGTGGGCTATGCTGGGATATTCTTTCAGCACAGCTAGACAGAGATAACACCAACACCTCCTCCATGCTTGTTACCGGTTGGCGGGGTGGGGGAGTATGGGAAAGTTGGGAGACCGCAAAGGGAGTCGTTCGGCAGGGGAGACAGCTGTCAGAGGGGGGTCGCAGCTCAGGTTTTGTTAGGCAAGGAAAAAGTAGTTGTGAGGAGATGAAATAGGTTGGTGTATGTAGGTGCAGTTTTGTTACTATAACAGACGTGGGTCCAGAGAGCTGTCCAGGAGAGAGTGAGAGTGAGGTGGGATCAAGGGAATGTGTTTGAATTTGGTTAAGGATGAGAGGGTTTACGCTCAGAGTTTGTAGGGGAGGATTTGTTGGTAATACTAGAGACAAATAGTGGGAATGTGCTGGTTGGAAAGCCTGGTTAGATGATATGTCCCGCAGGGCAGCGCATGAGCCAGCAGTGAGAGGGGTGGAGCAGGGTGGAGCTAGGATAGACTGTGTAAATTACGCTGTTTGGGTCTGTTTGTTTGCGGATGGCGTTGTGGTGGGAAGAAAGAAAGGAGGTTGGTAGCAGCAGTCAGATGAGAGGGATGAATGCAGGGCAGGATATGGAATATTGTCCCAGCAAAGGGGGTGTGGGGCTACGGCAAATTAGGTTTCAGGGAAAATGACAGGTTGAGATGGAATGGGCAGGGAGGAAAATGACGATGGTTGTGAGATAGTTGCAGGCTAATAGTGGTAAGAATAAGAGGAGGTGTTAAAAAAAACCTTGTCCCATCCTTGTTCAATCTTGTTTAAGTATGGTTTTAGAAGTTGCCACGTTAGAGACGTGGCACTTTGAGAAATGGGCACTGCGACCAAGTCACAGGCAATTGGATTTATACGATGAATTTTCAGATCAGACAATCAGAGGGTGAACAGGAGGGGGAGGGGTCGACTCAGTTAATTAGAAAAAGTGAGGGAAACTAGGAAGTCAGATAACCGGTGAGGAGTGCTGGCTCTAAACAAACGCAGGGGATGGGGGACGGGGGAGGTGACAGTGTGGTGTCACAAATTATAACATAGAGAAGTTTGACATCAAAGGAACACACAGGAGTTGCTAGATGGGGGTTGTAGTTCACGAGATAGATACATACCTGTGAATGAAAAAGATGGTTGATCAGATCAGATGGAAAGGAGGAATTCATGGAGCTGCAAATGGTTTCTTAATGATTTGGGATATTTACAATTGAAGTGCCATAAAGACCTCCAAAATGGAATATCCTTCTAAGATTTACTGTGGTGCCTGTAGAAGTACAATATGACAATGCGGCCCTTGGACAAAAAAAATGTTGTGCACCCCTGTCTTATACTTTCTATACCAATGCAGTAGGTCACTGTCTAGAAAAAATAGTATAGCCCACATTCCTGTCCATAGAAATAGCCCTCATGGAGTAACTGTAGGGGCTAAATATTGCATAAGTCATGGTGACCGGTTGGAGTAACTGAATAGAAATAATGGTGGAATAATTTTTATATGGTTATTCGAGCAACTTCTTCATAATGTGAATTTACTTGTTTAACTGCTTTCTCTGTAAGGGATGTCATGTTGTTAATAAAGTTAACTGTTACAAATATACCGCTGCCCATGTCTTTGTAAATAAAGTTAACTGTAAAACTGCTGGCTCTACCGTTTTTCTTTCATCTGGATAGGGGCCTACTGCAGTGATATACAGTAATATGCAGAATTTATAGTAACTGTATATTAGAAATTATATAATTTCCAATTATATATTTAATATATAAAAACATTATACAGTGGACAACCCCTTCAAAATCATACAGTAGTAAGTTCATTTAGTGCAAATTGTACAATAGTCATTTATTTCCAGGTGTCCTGGGAATACTTCACATTATCATCAGTTTTTTGTTTTTTTTATTAGAAATTGCATATTTAACAAATAAGGGAACATAGCAAACTTTGTAACATATCATATTAAAGAAAAATAAATCTTTTTCCACTTATGATCCACTCTTTCTCCTCCAAATGCACTGATTATTCTCTCTCAATTTATTGCTGCATCTATCTTGGGAGATAAGAACATAGAAGTTTATGAAGGGTGGGGGAGGAGAAGAAATGGGGTAAAAAAGTATAAAGAGAGCTGACAATAAGACATGAAGTCTGCTGAATGGTAAACCATTGATAAATGCTGATATAAGTCATGTAACAGTCTAAAAGACATAATGTATGTGGCAGCTTAATCTGAAAGGTCATCTGAAATTACAAGTACACTTTCAGAAAACAACAAATTAATGATTTTATTAGATACACTACTTTTCTTGAAGGAAAATAACAATGTGATTCGTGTTAATTTAGTTTGTTTTGTTTTTTTCTTATTTGCTCTCTTTTATATAGGGTCTGGAATCGAATTTTGTGGGTCGCAGATGAAAGTTCTTATAGTGATGTTAGCTGGAGTGTGATGTACGCATGGCCTTAGATTAACGCATAGTAAGTGGCTCTACAGTATTTACAGTCTGGTGAGGTGCATTGTGATAGTAGTATAGAGAGTGATAGTATAGAGAAGTTATTATTTTTATGTAATATGATTTCGTAATACTTCAAATAATCGATACTAATTTGTTGTTTGATGTACACGCTTGTTTGAGATTTTAGAATCTATTGAATGAGAAGTACGAGAGATCTACTCGCAGTTCTTGAAGGAATATTCTCCGCGCACTCTCATAAGTTCGGGGTTTTGTGGTACTCACTCTATGTAGATTGATTGATAGGCAGAGAGACAGATTGTATCACTACTTTTTGGTGTACGTTGTGTGTTAAAATGTGTTGAGGTATGTCTTACTAGAGACGACAGACCTTTCGCTATGAATCACTCTTAGAAATTATATTTTTCTGACCAATAGAGCATGCGATCGCTCCGCAAATGTTTTTGTCCTGATATAAAATCGCTTGAGGGCTCACTCTCTTAAGATAGAATTCTCGCAGATTATATTACATGTCTTTGAATTGTTGTGTAACTAATAATATAACGTTAGATGATGTCGTGATAGAAGATGTGAGTAAACTAAAGTTAGATTGGAGACTTGCAGAAAGGTGGTGATGGGAGATTGTTGGGGGCTTCGTGGCTGCACAGTTATTCATGTGTAGTGAGTTGATTGTCATCTCCTATGTTGAAAGACAGAATGCTGAGAATATACGGTATTGGTATATCATTGTACGCGATGCTTTATTATTGTAGATTAATTAAGAGTAGATCGCATGTGTTGGAGATATTGGGTTTTATCAATGTTGTTGCTTGGTTCTAGACGTGTGTTAATAAGCGCTTGTTGTTGAGGACTATAGAACATGTGGAGAAATAAGTGAAAGGATATATTGAGGATTGGAGGCAGATTTATTCAGATGGTTTCTTAAATTAGTCGCTATGTTGGAGAAGGAATACTTAGGGTTTTGGAGTGAATTTTTGAGGGGTCGCATTATATTCTGTTGTTGTATTCGCGCGCTATAAATTTGTACAAAATGTGGGATTATGGACTCTAGATCTTGTCGTTGTGTTAGAGACTCTTGTGATTATGTGTAGCTTGACTTTTTTGTTAGAGAGATAGGTATTGAGTATGAAACATAGTATTCTGTCGCTGTTTAGTATTGACCATTGAAGTCAAGGTTACGAGCAAGTAGGATGATTTTTTTGCTAAATTAGCATATTTGTCGCATATCGAATTTTAGAGAATTCTCATTTAACGAGTATAGTTATTCTGTTATGAACGCTCTCAACATGTGTGGGTGGTATGTCGGGAGATGGCTCAAGACGTGGGTAGAATATGTCTGAATCTGCGAGCTGGGTTTTGTCGTTTTTGAAGTAATGAGTGCGAAACAATTATCGTGATAGACGAACTCTTTGGTTCGTTTTCTCTTTTAAAGATTAAAGATTAGATTGGTTATTGTTTCCAAAGTATCTTTGAAAAAGGGAAGGTGTGATGGTCATTGTGTGGGTGTAGTTGTAGTCTATAATTTCATAAAGACTGGTCGCGAGGTTCAATAAGACTTGCTCATCTGTTCTCATAGTTTCTAGGAGATCAGTTAATATGTACTTGGATGGTATTACCAGTTGAGATGGGTAGGGAAAGTAGAGGAAAGATTTCTTTATAAGTAAAAACAGAGAAATAACAGTATTTCAAAATTTTATGATTTCATGATTGTCAATGATCAAAGAAAAGGTTGATATTATTGTGGAAGCCCCATAGATTTCTTGTGGTACAAGCAGAGTAAGTGTAATTATATATTAGATAGTTAAGTAAGTGTGAAATGGTAATGTTATTTTAATAGAATGCGTACTTTTTGCTTCTGATATAATGTGAGAGGTGGTTGGGAGTTCTAGCCAGCAAAAGAGACATCTGGCTCTGGTGGTTGGTCGAGTAGAATGCGTGTAATGGCTTGATTCTTTTATTTAGAGAGAGTGAGGCGAGTCGCTTGCGGTCATTTGTGTGGTGTCTGTTTAAAGGTGTGCTTTTTTTTCTGTGGTTAAGTGTAGGGTCTTGAAGATTGATGAGGACTGTTAGGTAGTTGGAGGAGGTTTTTAAAGAGGGGACTGTATTGTGATTATTGCTTTTATTATTTATAAAGATATGAATCATAATATATTTCTTGGTTATCATCCCATGAGTTCCATTTAGTTTTGACAATGCTGTTCCAGTGCACAAAACTGTTGCAAATGGTATGCCACTCCTTGAGCAAAAACAGTTTGTAGGGGGCTATTGCTGGCAAGTGATGTGCACATTCTGAGCAACAATTCTAGGAGCCCGGATTCTGGGTATTGTCTCTGTATAATTAGAGCGATTAATGTGAGCGATGAACATGATCGATCTCTTGCCTCTAATTTGGGAATATATGCGAGCCTAGGTTATTGATCCGAATATCTGAGCAATCACTCGACAGGGTGTTTAGATATGGGGAGGCGTGGTTGGATTTTGGAAGGTGCAAGAGGAATTAAGCTATTAGTCTAGATGTGAGTGTAAGCAGTATGAAGAGAAGATGGGGGGAGGTGTCAGGGCGATGCGCTTGTCTCTTGTAAACTGGTTATTAAAGTTCTCACCGAACGATATTAGCAAGATTGGTCGGTATGAGGGGGTTGTCGGTTAAGAAATAGATTGCTGCCAGCAAGACGACTACTAACCTGTTTTGACTCTCGCCAGTAAGATGGGGAATAGGAGTGCAGGTCAGGTAGACTCAGGTTTGCTAGTAGGTGGGGACTCAATTTTATTAGGGCTACAGAAAGGGCAGAATCTGTCACAAAGACAGGGGAGTCGATTTATTTAGCGAACTAGTGTGTTGTTTGACACTGGGCGCTTGGGTTCGGAGCATTGAGATTAGCTGGGCAAATTCGGGGTATTAGATGGTCGTTGTGAGATTAGGTTACGGTGGATAGGGTTGTAGGAATTTCGCGTCAGTTGGATGTCAGATGCGTTCTCTCATCATTTATGGTCACCTCAGATGATCGCAAAGATTGTAGGAAAGGTGAATGTTAGGTGGAAGGTGTCCACTTAAAATGACTCTCGATTTTAACTAGAGGGATTCTTAGGGCAAAGATCCATGCTTGCAGGGCGCACAGGAACTGCGTCGCAAGAGTTATTTAATGTTCAGATATTTATTGTACCTTGTTGTCTCTCAACTTGAAATGGAGCCACACGAGATGGCGCGAGCGGTTTGAGATTTAGAGATTGATGTGGTATATAGTTGGTCATTGCATAAAATTCGGGTGGTTTTTTATTGTAGTTGGAGAAATGAGGGATTTGGGTTGTTGGAGAAATTGGGCATGTATCTCTTCAGTATTGGCTGTAACTAAGTACTCTAGTAGACACTTAGGGAATTGGTGGCTTCACTCTATAATGGGGAGGTGTTGCTGATGTGTCCAGCGCTCTGTAAAATTTGTGGGGACAAGTAATGGCAGGAAGTTGGAGGATTGATTTTAATACTAGGGTACTGTGTTGGGGAAAGGTTGGGCGAATATTATGAGACGCAAGTTTTAGCATGCAAAGATAGTGAAAGTTAGAGGAGCTGGGATCTTAGGAATAAAAAGACGTTTTGGGCTGGTGCTGTGGGAGGGGGTGTAGCGATAGTTAAAATAGATCAGGGAGAAAGGAATGACAAATGATAAAATCTATTAGAGATTGCGCATTTATCGAGAGCAAGAATGACCAGGGAGTTGACCGCTAAACAAAGAACTAATGAACTAGTGTCATTATTTAGTGAGAAAAAATATGTGACATAGAGGGGTATAACGGTAGAGAATTGGTACTGGATGAGAGCTCGTTGCTGTAGCTGGTAACTGCAGATGGTTACAGTTCGCTATGTTGCTTAGAAAAAGGATCGTTAGAAGTGATAAGGAGTAAGAGGGAGGTTGTGTGTCGGTACTCTATTTTAAATCTGTATTGAAGCTGGCAGACACGGCGAGGATCGATATAAGGTACGCAAGTTTTAAATGAAGATCAGTTGTGGAATCATTATAGGGTAAAGTTAAATGGGGAAGGTCCAGTAGTTGTATGGGTTGGTAGAACAGAATAACAAGGTATATATTATGAATAGGGGTCCTGTCTGATAGGCGACCAGGATTATATAAGAGCGAACCATGAGAGATGTATTAGAATACTTTCATGGCAAATGAGATGACGTCATGGTTACTCAGAATGAGGTTATTTATTATCGAATCGGGCGATCTTATAGACTGTCCTAGACATCAGATAGGGAATGAGGTAAGATGGTAGTTTTATGTCTCATACTAGAGGTTAACAGGCGTTTGTTTGTCAATAGAACTAATGAATAATTACGCCGCGTTTTGCACAAATGGTGCTTGGAGATTACTGTAGATGTGGAAAGGGTCTCACCTATTTCTTAGACCTAATTTTATCATAATTAGAGCGGACAGATTATACTCAAACGGTTTCAGGTGTGAGGGGCACCTTATGGGAATAGTGCCAATAATATATCTAAATATTTCCGTTTTATCTGTGAGCAATAGCGGTTTATTTGGTCAAAAGTATTGCCAACAAAAACACATGCTTGAATTTTGTAGGAGAAGGATAATTATTATGCGTTGCTTTTAGGGTATGGCTCCTAAACTTGTATGTTGACTGGGGACAATTTTTGGGTGTGTTTAATTATGGCTAGAACTTATTAATATAAATGGTGAGCTATGTTGTTTATATAAAATTCGTACAGTAGCGTAGACTGATTTGACCACTGACGGAGATTGGGCTATAATCACATGTTTATTGGTAAGTTTAAGAAGATATAATGATAAGAAACAGGAAGAAGACACTATGATGGGAAGACTTATAAACAGGATGGCTTATTTGTGGCATTAGAAGATAGTTTAACAAAGTACTCGCATTATTTGGTGAAATCGGGAAGGACATAGACTAATGTCTTATATGACTAGGAGGGAGATGGGGCATGAGGTAGTGGGATTTACATTGGAAGTGATGCCGTGATGGCGGATATTAGAAGATTAATATGTGTTTATCAGGTTCTTGGTTTGATTATGATTAAGGAAGACATTATAGCTGTGCGAGACGGAAAGTAATAGTTGCGATAATATAAAGAATCAAATTAGCTAGACCTCCATAGAAGAGAGAATATTTTTGTTGAACTATATTAAATAGGTTAAAAAAGGAAATAGAGAAGACAGAGAAATATGTATGTTTTGGCTTTCGCTTTGAAAATGATAAATCTACTGAGAGGATAGGAGACAAAGTTGTAGGAGGGCGATGATGAGAAAAAAGCGAAATCGCGTATTAAACACTTATTTTCCACTGTACATGTACCGAGCTGTACGGATGACCTTCTCTGTTGAACAGAGAGATGTGATGTAAAGCTCCAACTTAATAGGAGTTTCCTTGTTTTATCCCCAGGAAAAGATGTTATAATCGTCCGTGTCTTAGAGAAGTATGTTAAAAATTAGACTAAATTCCCCGCAGGAGTCCAGATTGGCATTCACACAGTGTCTATAAGAGAGTTAATGTGCGATGTACATCTAGATTAGGCACTCATTATTTTCTTAATTATATTCTTGGACCTTTGTCTTGAGAGAAAGGGCGTGGTATGTCGCACATGAAGGGATTGGTGCCATTGCGAAGATGTGTGCTATTTGTGCATGCGCAATAATTGTTAGTTATAAGAAAGGGTCCTCAACGAAAGATGAGGTTTGGAGTTTGTCGCGTCAGATGGTGAAATTTTGACTTGTTAGGTCCTGTAGAGCATAGTATACTCTTGTTGTACCGGTGAATTTCTTAAAATTGTTTGAAGGTTTTTTCTAGAGCTGTAGCCTGGCGTATCTCTGACTGTGTTTGAATAGCTAACTGTGTATAGAGTTAGGCCGTATGCATCTCAGCGTTTGGGTTCTATTGTAAGAGATGGATACGGGTGTTGATCATCTTGTCATGACGTTAAGTTCTTAAATCAGCTTTTTAGGAGGAAGTCGAGTGTCTTTAGAGACATGGATCGGTTTGTATGCGCTCACTGGATTGTCGACATATGTTTCTCTAGTTTTTGTTTATTAGAGAGCAATTATTGATACGGTATGGACGCGTCATGAGACATAAAGGTTGGTAGAATAAATGAGAATGTGATTGGTCTGGGGGATAAATGTGTGCAGTTTTGCAGTGAGAATTTATTGTTGAATGTGAGGTGAGTAGTGAGAGATGACTAGGTCTCATACATTTGATTAGTAAGAAGTTAGCGCCAAAGGGTTAGGAAGATATTAATCATGGTACTATTTATCTCAGAACGTGGATTCGCTGGTTATTCTATGTGTGGGTTACTCCACAAGGGTCCGTATTGCGGCCCCCTCTAGTCTCTCTTATAACATTTCGTTAATGATCTGACTACAGGGGAATTACACAGTAAGAGAATATGGTATCTCTTTGCAGACGGTATAGCTCTTGTATTAAGTTAATCAACTAAACAATAGAGGATAATTATGTTATTGAAGAAAGGGATTGGATATAAGTTTGGATGGCCCTGGGCACAGGGTAAAGGTCCCAGATAAGGTTTACACTGATAATGCTAAGGGTTATAGCTTTACTTTATGGGGAAGAGAAAATCCATTTTACATGTTTTATATATGTTTAAATGGGAAATAACAGCTGGGTATAATAAGTGAAGTGCATCTGTTGAGAGGAGGATGTTCTTCGCGAATACGTGGTGGGACAGTAGAAACTTATATTGTAGCAGTCGCAGTGAGTGGTCACAGCTAGCAGCAATAAGACTAATATTATAGGATGTCGCATGTGGGCTGCATTAAAGGGGCATAGATTGTCCGACAAGTGATGAGAACATTATTCGTCCGCATGATACTTTTACATGTTCTATTCTGGTTAGACTCTAAACATGGGAAATATGTGTGAGAACATGAATATGGTGTTGATAGGACACTCACAGAATTGCTCACTATATAGAGACATTGAGCGCTTCGAATCAGGGTAGCAAAGGGAAGGCACAAAATAATAACAGGGATGGTTGGATTGTACATTAAAACACGTATGTTTGGCAAGATTTAGGGTTATTTAGTTTAGAGAAAAGAAGGCTTCGAGGGGGACATAATAAATATGTTTAAATACATCAAAGGTCAATATAGAAGATCTCTCCCAAGATTTTATTGTATAACAGGGCTGTATCTTGAAAAGGGGAATCCTTTACGTCTTGAGAGAACGAACGTTCTACATAAACATAGAAAGGGATTTTTATGTAAGTAGCAGTGAGACTATGGAATTCTCTTGCCAGAGGGACTTGTCCATGGTGAATTCTATACTAGTTCAAAAAAGGGATTTGCGATGCATTTCGGGAGCGTAATAATATAACAAGTTACAGTGATAGGATTTAGGAGAGGAGTCATTGATCAGGGGATTTTTTGATTGGCCAGATGGGAGTCAGGAAGGAATTTTTCTAAAATGAAGGACCAATTGGCCTTCTACCTCATTGGGTTGTTTTTGCTTCCTCTGGATCAACACTTAGCACAAACAGGCTGAACTAGATGGACGAACTTGTCTTTTTTTTAACCTTAACAATCGTGTGTGTATAGGCTTAAATAATTTGCTACGCGCTCTATCTTTAGATTGATTTTATTGAATAATATGAACATGCTGTATCTGAAATGCGAAACATGTACACATAGCAGTGCAATGGGTTGAAGGGAGTGTGCATACACTCAGCTACATAGCTTTGTATCTGATTAAGATTTTCTTTAGTGCTATCTATTACTCCTCTGAGAAAAATAAAGATCAGGATATCTCGAACCTGTGTGGATGCACACTAAAAATAAATAATGATGTAAAATGGGGCCAAGGTGCTCAAAGAAAGAAAAATAAATATATAGTTACCTACCTGTCCCACACTGCTGCCACTCCTCTTTACATTTGGGTTCCTTGCACTTCATTGTAAGTGAATGGAGAGCAAGCCTGTACCATGTGATAGGACAGAAATCCCAAAGTGAAGAGAAGCGGATAACCGGGGACTAGTGATGATCGAACAGTAAAATGATCTAGTTTCGAGAGCAAACTTGACAGTTATTGTCTGCGTTCAGGTGTCGAGTAACCCTATACAGGTGAGAAGAAGCTTGTATTACAATCGAATATAAACAGTTAACTGGATACGTGAAAACAGTAGTTATGTGAAGAAATTTGACTGTAAGTGTGAAGAAAAAATGATAGAGGCAAAAATACTTAATTCCTTTCAATGGCTAACTGAAAAGATGTGGACAGCTTGCAGGCAGGGGTGAAACTATAGGAGGTACAGTGCATTTGACACATAGGAGAATTGGAGACAATGTATTATACAATTACTGAACCCCCAAAAAAAAAAAAAAAAAAAGATAATGGTATTTACGGGTAATGCACAAAAATGAACGTTTCTCTCATGCTCTCAGTATAATTTGCAATACCATCCAACCACTATTTAGATATATCACTATTGTATAATATGTAATTGGAGGGCAGTTGTCTGTTATTAAAATGAAGTTTCAAGCCCTATATACTGCAAAATATTGTACTTTTGGACGCACTGAGTATTATTTAGCAAATCAAGCTTGTATACATATGATTTCCATGTGTATCATGAGGATTTCGGACTTTAGCGAGACTGTGCAAAATGTCGCACATATTAGCTGCTCTTCTGGGTGGGGGAAAAAGATGCGCCAAACAATACAAAACTCCCTAACTATTGATGTCTATGGAGAGGAAAATGCTTATCTAACTAACTAAGGCAGTATGTACAGTTACAGAGAATGAGCTTCCTCACTAGGCTTGGGGTGAAGGAAGCTGGCTATCAGTGACTCCAGACTTAGGTTGCTGATGTTGGGCAAGCATGTGTAATCGATTAAGACACACAAATCATTTAAACTGACAGATAATGAGGATAGTCTGTTCTGTGTAAGGCTGAGAAGCCCCACCAGTCAGACCTGTAATGGATGGAGGGACCTATTGCTGCACATAGGCAAGCGCCAACTGCACATACGGAGGATTTCCCTATAGTATTTGGTAGTTTGTGCTCCCTCTCAATAGCTGCGGAAAAAGGCTCCCAGTTTTGGAACTGGGGTGAGAGCGGTACATATAGGGTGATGAGACAAGTAGAAGGCGTTGACCTCTGTCGGTTGCTGTACATTTCGGCTCGTCACTAGACAGGCAAGATCAGCATGCGGAGGGCCATCTGCACAAGTGACTCGAGAGGCTCCTTGCCTCCATCTCCACTGTATACTGCCACGTACTTGCGGGTATGTCTGCATCGTCCTTCCTCATCTCCATCTACCTCTCCAGGGCCCACTGACAATGAATCCTAGTATTGGTATATCCTGGGGCGATAGAAAAAATCAAAGAAGTTGAACAGGTAAATTAGTTGAAGTGAGGCTGTGTACTCAGTCCATTAGGGAGATACTTCGCTATCATAACATTTTCAGTCACCAGACGGAATCATTGGTGTAAGGCCGCGAGGTTGTAGTCGCCATGTACTCTCAGATCCCCTGCCCTTAGGAACAGATTTTTAAGCAGTCTGTTCAGGACATGAGAGCAGTGGAATGTGACGGTTAGTCTTCCCGTAGTCATGGAGACTGATACAAATAAAACGTGAGATGGAGACCTCTTAGAATGGTCCTCAAAATAACGGCAGGTGTCACGCTGAGCTGCCACTGGCTGAAATCTAGTTACACCAGAGCGGAGTATCTTCCGGCCGCTGGATCGTCAAAAATCACGTGTAATGGCCTTTCTCTGTTTCAATTCAGGTGGTCCAATCATGTGCGAGGGGTGTGAATTCCAACGGGCGGATGGCACATCGCATATCAGAGTGTGTTGGGGGAGGTACGGTTCTGCAGCTGCAACTCGAGGAGGGTGTTCCTGGCTTTGGTAGAAATGGGATGAAGGCATGGCACCAGTTACCTGGCTCCATTTCAGAATCTTGCAGTTTGAAGATCGGTGGAAGACTTTAGGAAACATGTTTTCAGAACAAGATGTGAACATGCGCATGTCAGGGCGTATGGACTCAATCCTCCTCGGTGCACGCTGACACGATGTTCCTCCATTGTCCTGTCACATTGTTCCGATTTGCAGTTGGCGCGGATGAAAGCCTACCATCTGGATTTCTGCTGCATGACGGGAGCAAGTTCCTCCCCTGTGTGACTTCAGTTCACCGAGGACAAGCCAGGTGTAGGAACTGCATGACAACCGTCTGTGCACTACACATGTGGTATAATGGAGCGAGTACTTGTGGAGGCTGTCGATGTCGTGGTTGGTGGTGGAGGCGTAAGGAGGAGGAGGACATTGGCGCAGGAGCCGCAGTTTGAGATCATTAACGGGGTGGAGAAAGATAGCGTTCACTGTCATTAAGGTTGTTCGGATGGTGTGCCTAGGGGCCAGAAGCACATTCATGCCAATTGGGGCAGGTATTAGGACATGCATTAATGGCCTAGTGAACCATTATGTTACAGAGCTAAGGACGTCCCCAGCACCCACACACCCCCGCTGCCGCTGCACTACTGTGGAACAAGCTAGAATAAGTCAAGGACTGGGCCCACTTCTGTTCGTACATATTTATGAAGTGTGGGTAGCTGCCTTTTTGATAAAAGAAATTACGGCTTGGAACTTACATTCGGCCTCAGCACAAGCCATTAGTTCTCTGAACGGGCAGCGTCACCATTTGGAAAGGGAGGAGGAGAGGGACGGCAAGTACCAAACAACTTGGACAGGAGCACGGTCAGCTGCTGCTACTTAGGATGGTTGGGACGCATACTGTTGTTTTTGGACAATGCCTCGCTGAAACGAGCTGCTGGCACAATGAGTAGCGAGGTGCAGGAGCATCTGGACCGGGAGATGATGTAAAAGAGAAACAGCTCCTTTGCAGAGGTGGTGTGGTGACTTTTGTTAGAGTGGTGTGCAATGGGACATTGCGTGCCACTGGGGCTCTGCTGCTTGCTGCTGCTGTATGCTTCTAGGCAGGCAGGAGGGACACACCACATCTGAGCCTTCGTGTTTCTCCCAGGCCACCGGATGGTGACAGATGCATGTGTTGACGCAGGGCCGTGGTGCACGTTAGCTCCCTGGCCAGCTTCACTTTCTGCCCACAGATTCTACAAATTACCCTATTCGGCTTTCCTACCCAGGTGGTTCTTAGCAAAGAACGTGCCCACACCGTGCCGGATATCGGGATTTTACGCAAACGCTCCGCACTGATTGACTACTGCCGCCGCTCTTGCCTCGCTGAGGCCCCTGTGATGCTAATTTCTTGAACTGATGAAGCAGAGTTTTATACTCCGGGGGCGTTGGCTCCGACCTGCACACTGCTGCTATCCTGACTGAACGCCTCGGCCTCCACAACCACTTGCTGGCCTGCGCCGCTTGCCTGACGCGGCTAAGGTGACTAAACCTCCGCTCTACCTGACGATGATGAAGCCTTGCCTCACCGGTTCCCAAGTAGCGGTCGCTACATCATCTATCTATTTGTGTTTCATCGTCACTGCTGTCCTTCATCACGGTCTTGTATGCAGAGGTGACCCCTCACATACCATGGACCTCCCATGCCACTCTCAATCATATATACTTTGTCCGCCTACTGCCAAGAGAGGAGGGGGATGTTTTGGACACATTTCTTCGCTGCCAAGTAGCTGTGACTGCCTCCTCAAATTGTTCATCTCGCTATATGAGTGGCGCTAAGCCAGACCATCATAGTGATTCTGGCTGAGTAACGGATGGAGCAAGGCAGGGGTTGAGGACAGATGAGGGACGCTGACCCGCTCCTGGCTCCATGCCAACTAAGGGTTGTGTACTGACGTCCCAAAGACTCTTGCGGGGGTTGTCAGATGTCATCTGGGGAGGAAGTTAATGACCTAGTCAACAATCAAGAACCTTGGGTTGTAGTCTGCACCAACGGTCTGTGGATTGACAGCGGTGTTGTGACCTCACGTGTGGAGTGACCCTGCTGCGACGTCCCCTTGCTGTGCTGGCGACCTAGGCTGGAATGTTTGTGCCTCTGCACTCGCGAGAGTGAAGATGCCACTGGCCACTCGCTCTGTTCGGACATACTGTTCTGTGCTAAAATGTACAGACACTGTTTGATGAAGATTTCTGTATTATGATAACTACACACCCTGTTATTTGACATCAAATGGCAAACCCATTAAGAAGCTTTGGTTACCCTTGCATATAAATTGTGCCTATTACACGCAAACTTGACAGGAAAAGTATTGATTGGATGTCTGCCGTTTAAAAATCTCTGTGTATTTTACTGTATCCGAATCTAAATAAGCACAAATCAGGCTAATTAACCTTGGATATGAATTATGTTTACAGATTTCTTCTGTGGCGGTGAGAACCAAAGTTCTTTTACTGAGTACAACTGCAGAACAACGCTTAATTAACACCCTGATGTAAATTGCACAAATAGAAGTGAGCAGAATATCTCAAAACTACTTGTTTTGTAGCGTGTGTTACAATTGCGTGTTTTTCTATGTACTGACCTAATCAAGAGAAAAAATGTGTAATGTAACCTTCGACTTGTGGAATTATGGTTACAGGAAAAATTTTAATTTTTGGTGGTGAGAATGGCGGTTTATTTTTGTCACCACAGCAGAAAAACAACGCTTAATTAGAACACCTGGATGTAATCATTGCGCCAAACAATTGAGCATCCACAATCTGCGGGCTTTGTAGCGTGTTACAATGGGTGTTTTCTACGTACACAACAAGAGAAAAAATTGTAAATTACTTCGTCTTGTGAATTAGGCTTACAGGAAAATTGTATTTTGGCCGTGAAAATAAGACGGTTTATTTTTGTCACCACCAGCAGAAACAACAACGCTTAAGTAACCCTGGATTGTAAATTTGCAGAAAAGAATTGAGAAGCCATCAAGAAACTACTTGCCTTTGTAGCATGTTTACCAATGCGTTTTTTTCTACGCAAACACAACAAAGGGGAAAAAATTGAAATTTAAACCTTCGCTTGTGAATTAGGGTTTAACGGGAAAAAATTGAAAATTTTTTGGGGCGGTAAAAAAAAGGGTTTATTTTTGTCACCACAGCAGGGAAAAACAACCCCTTAAAAAAACCCCCTGGATGAAAAATTGGGGCAAACATTTGAGAAACCCCAAAATACGAGCTTTGTAGGTGTTTACAATGGCGTGTTTTTTACGTAAAAAAAACCCAAGAAAAAAAAATTGTAATTTAACCTTCGTTTTTTTTTGAATTAGGGCTTCGGGAAAAAATTGTATTTTTTGGCGGTGAAAAGACGGTTTTTTGGAAAGCCCACCACAGCAAAAAAAAACAACGCTTAATTAACCCTGGATGTAAATTGCAAAAAAAGGAATTTGAAAATAAAGTGGTATTTGTATTGTAAAAAACGCTTTTTTCTTTAAATGAATTTAACGGAAAACTGGTTAGACCCCCCTTGGGAAATATTTAAATGTGCTGTGAGCAGTTAGTTTAAAAAATGTTTTTATGCAGTTTGCAGTGGACGCACACTGGACTTCAGACCCAATACCCCAAAAAATCAAAAAATTAAATTTTAAGAAAAGCAGCTCTGAGCAAGCTGAGACCCCCACAAAACCCGCGGTTAAAAAAATCTTTTTCTTCAGTATGAGCCCACAACAGCCGGGCCCGCCCCTTTCCCCTTTTGATCAGTCCCGGGAGAGGAGTGTGAGCCCCCCGGCATGCGCCGGGACTTATATAGTGCGGGGTAAACGTCACGAACCCGGCGGTCTCTAATTGGCTTCATTTGAAACCATGCCCTGCGGGCCCTATCCCCTTCTTCCCCCCAGTTGCTTTTGCAGCCATTTTATAATCAAAAGCACACTTCGTTCACCCCGAAGTCCCCCCAAATTCAACTTCGTTCAGAACCGAGTTTCCTAAAAATTCTAAACGATTCCATTCGTTGAATCAATGCCCATTTAGTAACAGGTCATTATGGGAAAATGACAAATTTGGGGTTTAAAAACAAAAAAGTTTTTTTTCCATTTTTTTACATTTTTAACATTTTTTTAAAAACTAACTAAATAAAAAATTTTGGTTATATGTGTTCATACCCATAGAATATAGTTATCATATCACTTGTACTGTGCACATGTTGAACTTAAAATAAATAAATAAATAAAACCCAAAAAGCAACCAAGGAATCGCAATGTTTTTATTTCACTCCATTTAAAATGTCTTCATTTTTGCAATAGATTGTGTGGTACATTAAAATCATTGTTCAGTTTACCAAAGGTAAAGGTACTGTTGCCCAATAAAATAAAACAAGCCTATATTCACCTTCCTCCTCATCTCTGTTCCAGCTCTTGCTCTCCTCGATTCTCTGTTTACTTCCAGTCTTCTTCTGAATAGGACATCACCACTACAGCTATTCAGCATTGACATCCCACTTGGAAGTAGAAATAAAATACATGAAAACCCCCGAGTAGCTAGAAAAAGGGAGGAAAGGGGAGTTTTTATTTTATTTTATTATTATTTTATTATTATTATTCTTATTATTATTATTATTATTTTATTGGGCACCCGTACCTTATTATTTAATTTTTAGATAAACAAAACAACCCCTTTAAGAGATATCAATGGTGGGAAATGGTTAAGAAGCTAGATTTTGGTGTTCTTGTTACACAGTGCTCTGTCATCCAGTAAAGCTTTGGGAGATTTTGGTGTTCTTGTTACACAGGCTTGTGTCAGTGCCATTCTTGTCTTAGCTCAGATAAACATATTCATGATACTAAATGTAATAAGAATATACATGTGCAATGTTGATGCCTCTGACATACACTATATGTGGGACAAAAACAGGTGCCCCATGATTCATTGGTATTATTACATCTACCGCATATAGAAATAAGAATTGGGACACTAATCCCAAAAGGTGGTGCTGCAAGAGTCCTAGTTCATATCTCATGAGTCTTTCAGAATATATTTAAATTTCAGTAGAATGACTAATGGTGTATAAGTCTCCACAAACCTACATACCTGCATCTTCCTAATGAGAAACATTAATCCTTTTGAGCTATACCTAGAGCCTCTCACCTAGCCAACCAGTATTCTACTTTATAGTGATTAGGAGCAAACATCCAGAAAGAGTTGTCTGCATATGAATATTTGGTTGGCATTGAAATTGCAAGACTCAGTGAGTCAGATGTGAATTGAGGAATGCTACATCTCATAAGTGGCATTGCAAGAGTTCAATGAGCCTTTTAGAATATATATCTACCCCAATGTTTGCTTGATTTCTTAGGATATTACACAGTTTAATACTAACATTACGTAACACTAACATGACACCATTTAAAACAAGTTTATGTGCAGAAAGTATAATGTAAAAATAGAAGAAATTAACAAGACCTATTATATATTGATATTTTATTTTCATAATTATTTTGATTCTAATATAATTCTGTTGTAAGAGAACACATTTTTGAGGAAACCAAAAAAAGTGGCTTCATATAAAATATATGTTAAGGCTTCAAGTGATTTTTAGTATAAAAAACCTAAAAATGGTCACATTGGAGAAAAATTACTATAACATTTTTACAATTTAAGTTTAAGAAATGAGCTGTAATTTCAATTGTTGAAGATAATACTACATTCAAAATCGGTTACTTAAATTACAGATTTAACACTATTGATCACTTGTAAATTTATGTTCCTTTGTACGGCAATACTTGAGCTTTTCAGGTACTACAGGACATAAAATTTTCTTTGCTTCCCAGAGGCAAATTTTCAACAGGAGTGTTCAACATCTGATTAAACATTTGAGTCGCTACTACAGAACCAGCTGGAAGATGAAGAACTGATGTTGCTGCAGGAGAAATCTGAAGAATCAATAAAGGTTCTTATGTTTAAAGCAGGAGGTGAGCCGATGGAGAAAATATTCTTACTTTTTTATAATGCAAGAACAATTTAGATTATTTGTGATAGAAAGCCACTATAAGGAACATTGGTTAGATATTTAATAGCTCCACGGGATTAATCCAATAAACTTTGAGAGAATTAAAGTATTTATATTTTATATAAATCTGTTATTTTCATTTTAAAGTTTTTAAAGTGCAATTATAGCACAGTTTAACTTTAAAAAAGTTCACATCATTAATACAATGTTCAATTCTCAGTGTGATTATCAGTAGTCCTATAGTTTTTCTTGTTTGTTTTTAATTGATTTAATATAAAGTACTGCTCTTTTTCCATTAGCATTTGGCCAGTTTGTTGAGGTTTCTTATATTTTTACTAGCCCTGTTCTTGCCATAAACATTTGACAGGCCAAAATATAAGGTACTGGGTGCTCCATGACTCCATGATATTCATTTTCAAATCAATTTGACATTTCTGTTATGGCTCTATTATGAATGGAGATGATCGAACCCTAAAAAGTTTGAGTTTGAGTCGAACCTCAAACTTTTTAGGATTTGCGCAAATTGCAACACATAGCGCATCATTGATAGTGTATGTAATGCGCCTATTGAGGTGCATTGTGCACGGAGGCACATAACATATCATTACTAGTTTATGTAATGCGACTATTGCCTGTAAACTGGTAATGATCTGTTAAGCGCCACCGTGCGCAATGCGCATCGATAGTCGCATTACAAACACAACCAATTATCAGCTATGTGCACATTATGTTTACTACGCAAGGTATGCCTGATGCCACTTTACACTGATTTAATGCGCCAAAAAGCTATTTTAATTGTGTGTCGATGTAGAACGCAAACATTTACTCGAGCAAACAGTAAAATTTTCGTTTCGGTTCGAGTTCTAAAAAATTGTGAAGTTCGACTCGAACTTAACTTTTCTCAAATGGTTATATCAACACTAATTATGAACACAACCGTGATATTAATATTGCCAGAGCCTAACTTATGCAATGCAGATAGGCGCATTACATACACTACCAATGATATGCTATGTGCGCATTATGTTTACTATGCAAGTTATACCTGACGCCAGATTTTTGAGAGGATCGTACTTTCAGGCGCACTTTACACTGATTTAATGTGCCAAACAGCTATTTTAATTGCGTGTCGATGTAGAACGCGAACATTTACTCGAGCAAACAGTAAAAATTTTCGTTTCGGTTCGAGCTCTAAAAAATTGTTAAGTTCGACTCGAACTTAACTTTTCTCAAATGGTTCGATCAACACTATTTATGAACAGAACCATGATAGTAATATTGCCAGAGCCTAACTTATGCAATGCAGATAGGCGCATTACATACACTACCAATGATATGCTATGTGCGCATTATGTTTACTATGCAAGTTATACCTGACGCCAGATTTTTGAGAGGATCGTACTTTCAGGCGCACTTTACACTGATTTAATGCGCCTAAAAGCTATTTTAATTGCGTGTCGATGTAGAACGCGAACATTTACTCGAGCAAACAGTAAAATTTTTGTTTCGGTGCGAGCTCTAAAAAATTGTGAAGTTTGATTCATACTTAACTTTTCTCGAATGGTTCGATCAACACTAATTATGAACAGAACCATGATATTAATATTGCCAGAGCCTAACGTATGCAATGCAGATAGGCGCATTACATACACTACCAATGATATACTATGTGCGCATTATGTTTACAATGCAAGTTATTCCTGATGCATGATTTTGAGAGGATCGTACATTAGGCGCACTTTACACTGAATTAATGCGCCAAAAAGCTATTTTAATTGCGTGTCGATGTAGAAACCGAAGCATTTACACGAGCAACAGTAAAATTTTTGTTTCAGTTCGAGCTCTAAAAAATTGTGAAGTTCGATTCATACTTAACTTTTCTCGAATGGTTCGATCAACACTAATTATGAACAGAACCATGATAGTAATATTGCCAGAGCCTAACCTATGCAATGCAGAAGAGGCACAAGACTGTAATAAATCACAATACTTAAGCACTATTTAGATTTCCATGTGATCCTAAGTAGGCCCAAACAGTAAGCAAGGTGAGCAGTAGCAACATTGACCATCTTAGTAAAATCCAAGTTTAAGGACAAATTGTAATTCAAAATCTTCAAGGTGAGATAGCAGCCACTAAGGTTCAGCTCTGAGAAAAACATGATCCTGACATTTCTCCATCCTTTCAACAGTGGCCTCTGCATAAAGCTGGACTTACATTTTGTCTATATATCTTTGGTGCAATTCCTTAAAAAAAAATTGTAGCACTGGTATTGCTTACAAGTTCTCAAAAATTACACATGCTGAATGTATTAGGTATTTCAAATTATTCATGAATATTCAAGAATCTGGGGTTGCTTAACCGAGTCTAAAAAAAGGATTAATCTATTTTTTGCAACATTTTGCTGAAGGTAGGTTAAGATTCATATCCTTGGTGGAAAGCTACACTCCATCTACCACTTATTTTTTAACTGGAGTAGATCTGTGAGATTTTTCTGCTACCTGCTAACATTTCTCCTGGACAAGCGATAATGTGTCTGCTAGCATCCCTCAAGGCCAAAATTTATTTGCAGTGTTCTCAGCCTTAGCTGAGACAGAATAGTCAGCGATTGGTAGCATTAGTGCTAATGGAACAGTAGTGTATTCAGGAACAAAGCTAAAGATCTTTACCAAGAGACCAATGATCATGTGATAGGCCATAGGATTCGGGGAGTATATACACCAACCTGAAGTTCCAGTTAAATAGGCTACCAGGGCCTGTCATAATTTTTGGGTGCCAATTTCTTTGGCAACCGGAGAAGAACAGTCATATGATTTATATGAAAGCTCAAAAGCAAGTCAACTTTTATGAAAGGTAATTAAGTAAATATCTCAGAATTGATCCAATAAAATGGAAAGAAAATCTGAAAATTCTTGGTGGAAAGCAGGAAATACCATGAGATTGGCACATCAGTGTTTTTCAAAAGCTCTCTTGGCCTAGCCAGAGCTACAAACTGTAAACATTTCTGGACCTCCGACCAGATATCCTAGAAATCTCTATAGCTGACTGTAATAACTGGTATCTGAGACTATTTAGAAACGAGAGAAGGAATGATGGCCATAGACCATGTTAAAGGGTGATTTCCTGAATGACTCAAAGACATGGTTGTAGTGGGCAAACTAAACAGTAACTATTCTGACCAATTGTCCTAAACAGTATTGGCTTAAGTTTAATAGGAATTGTGTGATATGTTTTATCTGACTACTACTTTGACAGTAATTACCAGTGGTGAAATCCTTTACGTCTAACATACAATGCTCTTTAGAACTTCAATACAAGCAATACTTTCAGATAAGAGACCATGTAAATTGAAAAGGCATAAATATAAAAGATTTCGTAGAAGAATATCTGAGCTAATGGTAATCAAGGCATTGGTATGAATTTGGCCATTCAAGAAAAGGGGGCCACAACATCAACATAGTCGTAAATCAGTGACTGAATTCAAAGATCTTTGTCCGAGACTTGGTAGGAATAAGTAATGACTAGTGTTGAGCGATTATTATCGACAAAGTGAAAATCGCACGAAATTTAACGTTGATTGGATTTTTGTTCATATTCACCGCGATAATTTAAATTTAGGTTACAAAATCTATGCAATAATCATTAATATCGCGCCATTTTCGCCACTTCCTGTCATTTTGGCGGCCAGCAAATCAGCTTACAGAATGAGCAGGTGAGTGTGTGTGCAACGTCAATGACTGGGATGTGTTATTGGTTGCGATTGGCTTGAAAATCACATGACCTTGTTTTACATAGAACAGCCCTTCCTGTCCTGCCTCATGTGTTCAGCGTCTCATAGCAAAGGACGTGCGCACTGCTCTGTCCAAACAGCCTCAGCGAAATGTTCGATTTGTCACAGAGACAGCTCTACTTAGCTGTGATTCCTGTAGACTAGTTAGATCAGAGATTGCAGATTTTAGGTAGTTAAGGCAGAGATATTGTAAAGGAAGCTTCTAACCGGCTGTAAGTCACAGAACGGAGCGGGGGGGGCCCGCGGGAACACAGACAAGCCTTTAAAGTATTACTATGGAGATTGTTCACACAAGGGCAGACTAGTGTAGACATGCATTGCAATAGCTTTATTATTAACAGTTTTCTAGTGAAATATTACTTGGATATTGGGCACCTAAACTTATATAGGGATACAGATCTTTTCTAGTAACGGCAGGTCTATTTTGTTAGGTGCAAAACTCCACTTTTATAATCAGTATACATTTCAGATAGGTGTTCTTTTTCAAATTTGCCCATTCTCAGCTTTTGTTTGATATAGCCACCATTGCAGTTAAATTAGAATCCAGCAATTTTTGTAGTCAGCACAGGTTGATAGGTGCCAAAAAATACCTTTCATTATCCTAATACATTTCAGATAACGTGTTTTTTTCACTTTGGTGCAGTACACTTTTTTCATTGAGGCACGTGCACTTAAAAATGTGATACAGCAATTTTGTAGTCCACCACAGGTTGAAGTGAAAGGGCCTAAAAATACCTTTTAGTTATCCGAATACATTTCAATACGTGTTTTTTCCACTTTGGCGCACTATAGCTTTGTCATTGAGGCACCCTTGCACTTAATTGTGAATACATCAGCAATTTTTGTATTCATCACATGTGAATTTGAAAGGTGTCCAAAAATACCTTTAAATATCCGAATACATTTCAGAAACTTGTTTTTCACTTTTGCTTTTTCACTATGGCGCAGGCCAGCTTTGTTGATAGATCTACTTTGCAGTTTAAATTTGAATACACAATTTTGTAGTCAACCACACGGTGAATTGATAGGTGTCAAAAATACCTTTTATATTATCAGAAATATACATTACAGATACGTATTTTTTCACTTGGCACAATTACAAGCTTTGTTCATTGAGGCACCTTGCAACTTAAAGTGGGAATCCAGCAATTTTGTAGTCACCACAGGTGAATTGAAAGGTGCCATAAATACCTTTTATATCGAATACATTTCAGATACGTTTTTTTCACTTTGGCGCAGGCCAGCTTTGTTGATAGATCTAACTTATGCAGTTAAATGTGAATACAGCAATTTTGTTTGTGATTTGTGAGGGATTTGAGAATAGCTGTGATTAGCCTCTTTTAATAAGAGACTTTCGCCAAACTATTCCATACTCCTTCTCAAATAATTTTTATCTTTCTGAACATGGAGCGAAATTCATGTGGTAAGCGAGCAAGAGGGGGTAGGACATGGAGGTAGAAGGAACGAGAGGAAGGTGCTCCTTCCAGTGCTTGGCGACAACACGATGCCAGCGGATCGTCAGTTGCAGGACCGTCAACCTTCATTGCTGGGTCAGGGCCTGTGAATCTCAGTAACAAACAGCATCGCAATTCTGTTCTTCAGTGGTTAATGCACCTGCAGCATCATCTTTAACATAGCTAGCACCCTGTATTGGAGACAACCCATTTAATACAATTAAAAAAAGAGAAACAAATACATGGTGGGGATTCCATCCTATTTTAATAATGGTGTTTTCTAGAATTAAACTAGGCTAAAAAACTTGCATGTACAAAATAGCTGTGTTAAAATATTCCCTCTGAATTTGTACAAGGGAGGTACAGAAAATTTGACCAGGATGTAGGTCATTCAGAGGCAGGAGTAGGAGCACGACAGAGACAAAGTACAGAGACAATTTCCCTCCAGCCGTTGAGTAAAATAGAAAAAGAATGCCAAGAAAAAGGGCACCTGGGTGGAACAGGAGCGTTAACCACCAGTATTTCCAAGGGAAGCTCATTGGTCCGCACTCATACGGAGGAGGGCAAGCGGCTACCCAGAACAGGGACATATATGTCCATAAACTAAAATGGTCGGTTGAAAGACTCCTTTTCCGGCAACATTTAATCTGGGGGGTCATGCAGGTTTGGGGCTCATGCTGTGGCCCAGGACAGGTATATAGTCAATGTCCAGTGAAGACTAAAATGGTGTTTTAAAGACTCCTTTTTCGGAAACTTTTTAATCTGGGGTCAATGCAGGTTTGGGGCTCGATGCTGTGGCCCAGACAGGTATAGTCTATGTCCAGTAAACTAAAATGGTGGTCAAAGACTCCTTATTCACGCACTTTTTAAATCTGGGGGGGGGTCATGCAGGTTTGGGGCTCATGCTGCGTTCCAGACAGGGATATTCAAGTAAAATGATGGTTCAAATCATACTGCCTTCCTGCCCTTTTAATTTGTGGGTGATGCAGGTTTAAGGTCATGCTGTGGTACAAGACAGGGATAGTGAATGGTGTGTGATTTTTTTTCTGTGGCTTTTATAACTAAGTGTGTTGCCTAAGATGTACACGTATCCATATGACTGTTGGTGGATGTTAATTCCAGCTCTCACAGCCCTATTTGGGTGTAAGAATGAAGGGTGTAGTTGCCTCCTTAGACCCCTTTAATGGACATCGATAATAATCTACTATCATTCGACCATCGAATATCTTGTCATGATGATGGTCGACTATCGACCATCGACCGATGTCGATGGCCAACGTAATCGCTCAACACTAGTCGCAGAAAATGGTGCAGTGACGCAAATTTCAAAAATAGAAAATGGAATTTTTTTATGGTACCACAACATAACGGAATCCCTACATATTTAAAATTGGCAGATGCATATCAACCCGTAGAATTCAGATAACACATCATTTTTACCAAAGATTGAACGCCTTAAAAACAAAACTCCCGCAAACATGGTGCAAGTAAATTTTTTTCACATTTTTGCCCTACTTAGAATTGTTTTGCATGCTTCCTAGTATGTTTCAATGGGCAATATGATTAACATCATCATAAAGTACATCTTGTCCCACAAAATAAAAGCCATCATATGTCTATGTAGGTGAAAAAATAAAAAAGTTATGGCTCTGGGAAGGCAAGAAGAAAACCGAGTGTGAAAAAAAAAAAAAGGGTCCGTCAGGAAGGGGCTAAAACTAATTAACATGGTATGACATGGCCGTTGGAAAAAGCAGTAATGGGAAAAGGCTTAGGATTGATACACAGAATATGGTCATACTATATCCAGTAAGACAATAAGAAACTTGGTGCTTACCCACTCCCACTGTATATATTATCCTGGGATTTCTCCAAGGATCCAGAAAGTGCCCAAACTAAACTGTGAACCATGAAATTGCAGTTGGGCATCTTCTCCAGTAAAAATAATCCAAACTTTATTAGACATGTTAAAAGCTTCCATAAAAGAAAATGAACTTTGTCTCACTTACGCGTTTTCTGGCTATAAAATGGCCTTCAACTAGCTTGATCAAAGGTCCATTTTATGTCCTGTAAATGCGTAAGTGAGTGTGTTCATTTTCTTCTATGAGCTTTACATGCCTAATAAAAGATTGGATATATTTTACGGAGAAAATGCCAACTACAATTTGTGTTTGAGTGGAATAACACAGACCTTTGTCTTTGCCATTTGTTTAGAGAAGGCAGCCACAAAGTCCTGATATTAAAGTGGACACAGTTAAGAGACAAAAACTAATTCTGAATGGACATCAAGCACATTCAAACCGATCTTAGAGAAAAGCACTGGAAACAGAAAACATAACAATTGCTGCTCATTCTATCGGCGGGAGAATTACCTTGTTTTATCAGTAGCTTTGATGGAACGCATTATCACATGATCCTGGACTGCTCTATAATACCTATCACTAAAGGACGTAAGCATTATGCTCTTATTGTAATATTAGACAGACCTATATATGGTCTTTTGTGCCTTATGAACCACAGAATCTGTTTTGGGGAAACGCAGTTGATTGGTTACATTGTATATTGACACATCCTAATCTGTGTTTTTGTGGTCTTTTTGGCACTAGCAGTGAGCTGTACTGTGTTTGTCCTCTGAGACGTTCATTAGTGTTTAGCACAACAATTTTTGAATAGTTTGAGATGGTACTGTAATCAATTTTTTGTGGCATTGTCCATGCCTTTTGTAGTGTTCCGTGCGCGGGTCACCCTTGTCGGGCGGGGTGCTCCCTGTGTTCTATTTTTTCTTGTGTGTATTTTCCTTTGTGTATCACCTTGAATGGTTTCGTATAGTCTAAATGTGAGACATTAAAAGTTACATTTTATTGTACCCTTAGGCATTACTTATGGTTCAGGTAGTTGCTTCATAATGCTATAGGTGTCTAATGCCGATTAATGATATCTTGTGGGTGCTTTCCTCCACCCTTATCCATGAGAGGTTGTAGTTTTTTGTTGATTTAAGATTCTTTTAAACGTATCATTAGTTGAGGCAGTGGTGTATCCTTTGAATTGTCTTTGTTCTGGTATGGCAAATCTGCCATCAGGTTTAGCAAACTGTGAAAAATGTGGTTTATCTTATGCTGATGAGGGGTTTTTGGATAGAGAGTTTCGTAGGTGGCCACTCAGGGAGTTGCCATTACAGCAAAATCTTTTTCGTGAATTGACTTATTAAATATAAAACCTAAATATCAAGCCAGGTTGGGAACTTAGTCCTTGGAAATTATCATAAAAACAATAACTTCAAGGGGACTCCGGGATCTGCTTTGATGGCCAGCTTTAAGATAAGAAACCAGAGTTAATGAAAAGTGGAAACTGAGGCAAACGGCATCATCCCATAAATTTATTAACCTTCTAATTGAGGTAGAGCAAATATCTGTCAAAATCACTAAGTGAGTTTAAAAAACACAATAGAAACCACTTTGAAACTAAAAGGCTAGGCGAGTCTCAAAAAGGGAGGCTGATTTGCAGTCAAACAATTGAATAGATTTGCATCCAATTTGAAGGATTCGTAAACATGAAGCAAGTATATTAAAGATCTTGCTGATTTTCGTGAAAATAGAGCGTACGACACTTATATAGGACACTTAGAACAATAGAACAAGCCTTCATCCACCGATACCAAGACCTCGTAGGGCGAAACTAGAGAAATAAGAGAACTTTTAATAAGTATCAGATCCCCTTTCCATACACGGCACCATACTTATAACTATACAGAATGGGTACCCCAGAAAAAGGAATTCGAAAAAGTAAACAACAAACAAAACGGATATGTCCCAGGACCCCTATACAGACCTTCGTTCTTCGTGCCAACCTCCTCTTCTATGCCATCTACTTCACTGCCTCTATTCTTGTTACTCAAGGCCCAATGCAGAACAGGGAGAGAGACAACACAATCTGAGAGATGTAACCACCCTCCTCTTCCTCTTTTTTAGAGAGAATGTTGTTTTGACCAAAATAGCATATTTTTCGAAACAGGGTAGAGGGGGAATGATACCTTTCAGATTATTAAATCCTCTCGACCGTGTTGTAACACGATTTGAATTACAGGTTCTGGAAAAAGGGTTGTCTTTGCCCAACCACCCCAGTTAATGCCTCAACTGTAAGAGGATATCCATTTTATTTAGGGAGAATCTAAATGAAAAATTTCATTAAGCTCAATGAGAAGAACAAGTCACGAATTGGGCACTAAATCCAGAGGACTTCCAAGATGTAAACGGCTGTTAACCGAGCTACTTGAGGGAATGGGAGAGAGAACGTTCAACAGGATAGCCCATTCATTCACGAAAATAAGACTCAGTAGCACAAAAATGCCCCCATAATACACCAAAATATTGATAATATTATCAAATTGGTGTGTGATGCCATAGAAAAACTTCAAGGCACACCTGAGGTTAAACCCTTACATTACAACCTCTCCAGGGAGGAATATGCTGCACTTCAAAATCTGGCTAAAGATCATTTGTTGGTTATTAAACCTTCTGATAAAGGAGGAAAATATAGTGTTACAAAACATATTGATTTCAGAAATATTGTTTGGAGAAATACTTAATGACACCTCAGGATATGGGATCTTGAAAACGATCCCTCAGATGCTTTAAGACAAGATCTAGGGGATTTTGAATGACCTCTCAATCTTCAGTGAATTTTGTGATAATAACAATTAATTGATCTTCGCTAACCTAAACCACCACAATAGCCACGTTTTACGCCTTCCTAAGGTCCACAAGGGCCTGAGTCCCCCTTGAGGTGTATACCCTTTTGTATCAGGGATAAATAATATAACGAAGAATGTGATGTTTAATATCGACTTCATTCTACAACCTTCGTTATCTCATTGCCCTCCTTTATAGGGAATACTACCGACCTCCCTCCTCCTTAAACTTGAGGGCCTTTACCATTGATTTCCGATACTTTCCTCTGTAGTATCGACGTGGAGGCTCTGTACAGCTCAATCCCGCATGAGGCGGATTGAGGGCTGAACGGACCTTCTCGGACACACCGGGCCAGTTTTCCTTAAAGAAACATGATGCATTTGTTTACTGACCTAGTGCGTTTTTTGTACTCACTAGAAATTTCTTCCTTTTTAAGGACGCTATTACCAACAGCTATGGGGAGCCCTTATGCTTCCTCATAAGCATATCTCCGCCTCTGGGCTGGTGGGAAAGCACTATCCGTGTTCACTGACCAGTACCTAGCAAGCCCAGAAAAACATATATTCTGGGTCGTTATTGGACTATATTATTATTTTCTGGTCAAGGATCGTTATCAACAATTCCATCAATTTGTGGCTAATCTTAACACAAATGAGATCAGTTTTGAGATTTATTACTTCGGTCATACACAAGACCAAATTGATATTTTGGATTTCATAATAAGGAAGAATTCTACTGGGGGCCTTGAAACATCTGCTTTTAGGAAACTAACGGCTGGAAACAGTCTACTAAGATGTGACAGTTTCCATCCATTCCCACTCCGCCGAGGCATTCCAAGCTCAGTACATACGCAACACAGAAGAAACTGTTCCACCATTGAATAATTAAGGAGGAAGCGGTATTCGTACAACACGCTTTCTTGACTAGGGTACCCTAGGGGATTCATGGTCATCACATACCAAAGGCCCCGTAAAGCTGACCGTACTCCTTTATATTGCATCCACATCAATCTAAGGAGGGAACAAAACCAATTAAGGTGAGGTGAATGGCACATACGACAACGCCTTCCAGCAAGTTAAGGGGATTATAGCCACTTTTGGCCACTATTACAACAAGATCCTGATGTCTACCAAGTTATTGCCCTGTCCCCCTTGTGACACCCATTGCGACGAAGAAAGAACATCAGGCCAACAGTTAGTTCGTAGCCATATAACCCCCCCCCCACGCATCCATACACTTCAGGGTACAAGGTTGAACAATATGTTTCTTGGTACATAACAGAATTGTGCTTGTAAGGCGTGTAAGTATGTGCATGTCTAAATCTAAAACAGTGACCAATTTATCTACAGGCAGATATTCCACATGAAGAAATTACGCCAATTGTAAAAAACGAGGGCGTTATATATCTGGCCCATGTGTATGCCCATGCATGATATGGCAAAATATTAAGGAGTTCCGAATCAGAGTACTGGAACACTTGGGATATCAAGCACCATCGTGATACACACCCTGCGCGCTATTGATACACCATACATCCCAACATGCATCTGTCAATAATGTTTTCAGGTAATGTGAAGGTGTCACCCCTCCCCCCGAAAGGGGACTTTTATAGAAGAATATTACAAAGGGAGGCTCATTGGATTTTTTTATTTGACAGACTTTTCATCCACATGCATTAAATGATTTCGGTTTTCTTTTACACATCCTTTATTTGATACACTAGCCGATTATCACTTTTTACTAATCAATATTAATCTATACATTATGGGTATGTTTGTGTATGGTATTAAATAAATATATAATTTGATTAGTTCATCGAATAACAAATATCTGCATGCAACAATCCTTCTCCTTTTTTGGTAATAACTAATAGTTTATCTTACAGTTTGCTTAGGCTGCAGGTGGCTATTTTCATATTTATGCTTTCTTCTTTTTCTGGTGGCATGCCCATTGTTTTTAATACCACACACTATTTATACATCTTGCTATGAAGTTCCTAATTAGATGGGCATTTCTATGTTATCTCATGTTTTCTACTAGTGGTGCTGATCGCTTCTATCTCTTGTTTCACACCTTGGCCCTGTGTGCTGTCTGCGCAGGCGCGCACTGAAATCGCGCTATTCCTGCGGTATTGGCATTTTGCCCTTATGTTGCTATGATGCTATGGTCGCATGAGCGCGCTGCGGCGACGCTCTCAGCGAGATGCCGTCGTCAGCCCAGTTTGGCGCACCTTTTTTGCGCATGTGCAGTTCGCGGATGGGCACTCCGGACCCGCGGCTCCTCCGGACTGAATGTTAAGTCCCCTGGCTTTTGCACATTTGGTGCTTATAAATATGCCCTGTAATGTGATTGAAGGTTGCTGCTACATTCAGCGCTCATTCATCTGGCCTGGACATTACCTTTTTATTAAGTATCTTGATGGAACGCTTTTATCACAGATTCCTGGACCTGGATCAATATACCTATCACTAAAGGGACGTAAGCATTATGCTCTATTTGTATAATTAAGACACGAACAATTATATGGTCTTTTGTTCCCTGATGAATCCCACAGATCTGTTTGTGGGGGAAATGCTTTGAATGGTTACATGGTGTATCTCTGAACACATCCTAAGTCTGTGTTTTTTTGGTCTTTTTGGCACTAAGAGTGGATGCTTGTACCTGTGTTGTCTCTGTGAGTCCCATTAGTGTTTAGCACACAATGTTTTGTGTGGTACTGTGAATCAATTTTGTGGCATTTCCTATGCTTTTGTAGTGTTCCTTGTCCGCCGCGGGGTCGCCCTTGTCGGGGCGGTGCTCCGTCTGTTTCTATTTTTCTTGTGTGTATTTTCCTTTGTGTATCACCTTGATGGTTTCGTATATTCTTTAAATTTGAGACAATAAAAGTTACGGTTTTATTGTACCCTTAGGCATTACTTATAGTTCAGGTAGTTGTCCCCTAAAAATTGGAATAAATTTAATCAAAAAGTCTCATGCATTCCAAACTGCTAGCAATAAAAAGTACACTTCAGCCTGCAAAAAATGCACCCTCACTCAGTTTTTTAGGTGTTAGTACCAAAAAGTTATTGGTCGCAGAAAATGGTGCAGTGACGCAAATTTCAAAAATAGAAAATGGAATTTTTTTATGGTACCACAACATAACGGAATCCCTACATATTTAAAATTGGCAGATGCACATCAACCTGTAGAATACAGATAACACATCATTTTTACCAAAGATTAAACGCCTTAAAAACAAAACTCCCGCAAACATGGTGCAAGTAAATTTTTTTCACATTTTGCCCTACTTAGAATTTTTTTGCAGCTTCCTAGTATGTTCTATGGCAATATGATTAACATCATCAGAAAGTACATCTTGTCCCACAAAATAAAAGCCCTCATATGTCTATGTAGGTTAAAAAATAAAAAATTATGGCTCTGGGAAGGCAAGAAGAAAACCGAGTGTGAAAAAAAAAAAAAAAGGTCCGTCAGGAAGGGGCTAAAACTAATTTACATGGTAAGACTATGGAAAAAGCAGTATGGAAAAGCCTTAGGATTGATACACAGAAAGTGGGCATACTATGTCCAGCAAGACAATAAGAAACTTGTGCTTACCACTCCCACGTATATATTAATCCTGGGATTTCTCAAGGATCCAGAGAGTGCCCAAACTAAACTGTGAACCATGAATTGCAGTTGGCATCTTCTCCAGTAAAATAATCCAAACTTTATTAGGACATGTTAAAAGCTTCCATAAAAGAAAATGAACTTGCTCACTTACGCGTTTCTGGCTATAAAATGGCCTTCACAGCTGTGATCAAGGTCCATTTTATGTCCTGTAATGCGTAAGTGAGTGTGTTCATTTTCTTCTATGGAAGCTTTTAACATGTCCTAATAAAAGATTGGATTATTTTACGGGAGAAAATGCCAACTACAATTTGTGGTTTGAGTGGAATTACACAGACTTTGTCTTTGCCTTTTGTTTAGAGAAGGCAGCCACAAAGTCTTGATATTAAAGTGGGACACCAGTAAGAGCAAAAACTTATCTGAATGGACATAAGCACATGTCAAACAGATCTTAGAGAAAGCACTGGAAACAGAAGACATAACAGATTACCTGACTTGTGAACGATTTATAAATGGGTTTGGTCACATGAATCGGGTTATAACAAAGTTGCCAAAAAAAGGACACTATAATCAAACACACATCCACTAGCATAAAAAGTTGTCAAAGCCAGTAAATTAGCGCAAAAGTATTCATACCCCTTGAACTGTTCCCCATTTGTAAATGTTACAACCACATATTTAAATGTATGTTATTGGTATTTTTTATGATAGAGCAACAGACCGTAGCAAGTATTTGTGAAGTGTAAAGAAAATGATACGTGATTTTACAAATTTTTGAAAATTGCACTGGGAGATCAATGCTGCTATCTTCGTACTAGATGCTATTATACTAAAGAAAGAAGATACGTTTTTTTTTCAATTGAGGGATATCCAAATACCAGACCAATAAGAAAAAATATCCAAATAAAACATAACCTTTAATAAATATATAATAAAAAAGACAGTCTTACCCAAAACGGATACACCACATACAGAAGTACAAGTCAATTTCACTCCGGGGTGCTGCCATTTTAAAAAATGCTGATCCCGCCAAGGGAATTTTCAGGATTAGAGAGTGAGGGAAAGATTAGTATTGCTATATATATACTTCCCTCTTCTATTTGTAGCATTTTTGAAAACGGCAGCATCCTGGAGTGAAATTGAATTGTACTTCTGTATGTGGTGTGTCTGTTTTGGGTAAGTCTGTCTTTTTTCTATATATTTATTAAAGGTTATGTTTTATTGGGATATTTTTTCTTATTAGTATGTTATTATACTAGCAGCAATGTACAGTAATATAGATGTCTGTGTGTTATATAAAAGGGTAGGCTGGAAGCAGCAGAAACAGGTAAACCTTGTAACACATATGTCCTTTACAAGCATCTATGTCCTCCTCTAGCAGATTAACCCTTTACAAGCAGTTATATCATTCTGAGTTAGCTGGGCTGCATAATACAGAAGGATTTGTGATTAACTGATTTACTATCCATTGGGATGTATTGCTGAATTTAGTTAACCTTATTTGTGATTCATTTTTATGAGAATATATGAGAAAAGCAGAGGAATCAATTCTTCCAATGTAATCTATGGACCAACAAATCAATTGAATCCTGGCCACACAGCTCAATTTACCATTCAGATGGGGTATAGAATAAACTCCCCCCACAAACTTGGTATCTCCCAGAGAAGGAATCTCACCAGATTGTGACCTCTCTCTGCCAAAATGAAAGTAAAACCTTTGTTGCTGTAATACTAAGGGAGATAATTTTATTTGCAAATGATGAATATTTAAAAAAAGTCCTACAATTTCATCTACTATACATTTTTGTGTGGCTGTGTATGTCTTCTTTAAGAAACAGCCTGTAAAAAAGATGCATGGCCTGAAAAGTAGGGATATGGTCTTTATGCAGGGACAACAAACTTTGGTACAGCCATTGTCAGCAAAAATGCCATTACGTGCTACAACCGAAAACATCAATGGAACAATACATAAACCTATCATCTTTGAATACCAAAAGAAACAAGCTTTACTCACAAATAAAAGGAAGTGAGATGTACAGTCATACCAATAACCGTTGCAAGTCGAAACGTTACTGTATATTCTCTGACATATGCAAGAGCGCGGCTCTAAATTCTAATGAAAAAGACAAGTGTTCTGATTCATACAGTGTTTTCATCCGTTCACTTCTTACAGTGAGGAGGCAATAACACTGAAAAATAAGTACAAAACAGCGTTTTCACAAAAACAGTTTTTTTGGAAGTAACAAAAGACAGGATACAATGCACGTCAAAACATTGAAAGACTCTTCCAAACATGTATGTTATAACTCTAGAGCTATCGACATGGTGGAGGCATCACTACACAAGTTTGACGGATGTTTGGCACTATTTACAGTTGTTATTTTTTTCTGTTGTCACAAAATAGGGACACAGTATCACTAGGAACCGATAATGAACTAGTTTAAAAAAATTGTAATACATTCTGGCTGTGAATAAAAATTTTTTTGCAGCATGATAACAAATACCAGGGCATCCTATTATAAACTGCTGATATCTCAGAAACAGTAAGTGTAAAAAGAAAAATGTATATGTAAAAAGTACTTTCATCTTTATTGATAGTAGGATTACTTGGATCATAAGAAGTAGATAATGCACTTCTTACACTGACAGACATTTACAAGAAGCACAGAAAATGTCTTTGTAATGCTGAGAAACGTTTAAGAAAATAATGGAAAGCAACGGTGGGCCCCCCCCCCCCCCCCCCCCCCCCCATTACTGTCCCCCCCACCCCCCCCAATCCTGGAGTAATGGAAAACAGATTTGATGCTCTAGTTTCTCCATTGTGACATACTATTTTTTGGCATGGATTAAAACTGTCACTATTTCTAAGCACATGGTGACAAAAATGTTTAGGCAGCTGTCAGTTTCACATGAACAAGCTGACATAAATTGACCAGGTGGACAATAACTAGGTTGCCTAACATGGATCACTGTGCACTTTCTAGTAAATGAATGGACCTTAACACAATTTAGTTTGGATGGTCATACAAATCCAAGGGACTAAGGGCGACATATATGAACGGGGACTCGACAGCTCAGAAAGTCTGCATCTCTTTCCGCAACATTCAGGCACCTCACCCGTTCGCAAATCAGTTTAATATACAAATACGAAAATTATTAAGGAGCAATTAAATAGGACCATGGCAAAGTTGTAATGCGCTCTGATTTTTGCGGGGGCTATGCCGGAGGCGGGTGCGCATATAAAACCATACGAAGCTACAGATTTTTTTAGATCTTCTGTGTACAAGGGCAATTCTAGGACATTATGCTGGAACACGGTGTAAACCAATTTCAGTGGTGAGAAAATCAATCAAGCATCCAGTCGATTCCAAACTTCACATTTCAAAATGCGTTTATTCATTATTCCATAGCGGGGGTATCCCATGACACCATCCTAGAGTTTCGGGCAAGGTGCAAGACATTGATCACAGGGAGACTATGGTCATTCTCCGTGATCAAGGGCTATGCACTTGCACCCACAAACAAGAGTCGGGAGTCAGTGTAACAGTGATATGGAATAATGGAAGTAATAAGACAGTTTGAAATGAAGTGTCTGGAGTTCCGCAGGGATCTTGTTGTTTAATTGTTGTTGGCTTATTGATCGTGACGCCAAGGATTCTGCGGAGTTGAGGCTCCATCTAACTACATGAGCAACAAAACTTGGAGCAAGCCAGGTGTATCAAATGCAGTCCAGAGGGTAATGGTGAGTGCTGACCTTCTCTGTATATCGATGTGTTTGGCCCACTGTTCAGGGAGTCATTACTTGAGGCCAGAGAATTGTGTTTTATGCGGAGATTGCACTTGATTTAGGACCCGCAAGTAGAGGGGTAATAAATCAGGCGCGAATTCTATAACTAATAATGCGCATAAAAATTGGCGTTTAAAGACCAAAAATCATACATGGTACATGGCTCTGAGCTTTTCATTCTTGTCAGAGGTGTTGAGAAGATCACAGTTGTGCCACTTAGATTTTGCCCTCAGATGTGGACTAGTGCCTTGTGCATCCACACACACTGCAACATATACCATTCTTCTGCTTATTTTTATATAAATATTAATACAATATAACTGTAGAGATGTGCGACAATTTCCCGAAATTTCTGTGTATTCGTTCACTTACGGGCACGAATCTTCTCGGCACAAAAAATAAACCTTCGTTCCTGATCTAATTCGGGATGAAATCACATTCAAAAAAAAAAGCTATTTCCAAGCGTGCCACAGAGCCTGCAGGGTGCTGTAGCACGTTTGTGCACATGCATTAATATAATGCAGTAGGGAGCTTTGGTTTGGTCTTACATAACAATGTTGTGCTTTTACGTATGGACATGCTCAGACTGCAGACGCTACTTAGAATCGTTCACTACTAATTCACTGGGCACTTGAGGCAACAAACTGACAAAAAAAACTGAAAAAGGAATGTTGCCTGATAAAGTAGATGCCAGAGAAAGCTGGTAACAAAAAAAGCTGAGAAGACCTGGTGGGCCAATCACATTAGTGAAGAGCCAGTGGAGGCAGTGTCGGCACGGCAGCACACAGACAAAGAATGATGGTCAGACACAGTGGCACAATGACATTCTGGAGGTGGACAAAACAGGAATAGGCCACAGAGCTGCACGAACTGACAACAGTGTGGGAGGTACGGCAGCAGCAGCATGAGGTCAGACAGTGATACACATGGAAAGTGGGTGTAGGTCATGGCATCAGCCTCTGCACTAGCAGCATGAGGACAGGATCAAGTGGCATACACAATGGACACTGTGTGTAGCAGTCACAAGGCAGAGCAAGCACAACAACGGAGCAGTGTAGATGAGGTCATGACAAGTGGCAATATGAGACAGGGTGTAGGCTCGAAGCAGAAGCAACAGCAGCAGATGAGGTCAGACAGTTGCACAATGACATTCAGGACGTTGCACACAATTAACAAAAAGACAGGACGTACGCGCCACAACAGAGTGGACAATGACAAAAAAAAAAAGGTGGGTACATGGTCAAGTACAGCAGCCACAACAATCAACAGCACAGCAACGCTGAGGTCGACATGGCACAATGACACAAGTGCGGTAGGTCACACTGGCTGCAGCCACAAGGCAGACAGCATGAGGTCAGCCAGAGGACAGTGACATTCTGGCATGGTGGCAAAATCTGGAGTAGGCCACACGAGTGGGAAAATGATAACAGTGTGCTAGGTCACGGGCAGCACAGTCACACAGCACGTTGAAATGAGGTAAGACACAGTGGCAACAATGACTCAGAGTGTGTAGGTCACGCAGCCAAGCACAACAGCACAAGATGCATGAGGTTCAGACAGTGGCACAATGACACAGTGGGTAGGTCACGGAAGCAAGACACACATGACTCGCAGCATGAGGTTCAGACAAGTCGGGAACAGACATTCTGAGTTCGGCCACAAAAAAAAAACAGGAGTAGGCACAACAAGAGCTGAGATCAAATGAACACACAGCTGTGTAGCGGGCACTGGCCACAGCAGCCACAAGCAGCAGCACATGATGGTCAGACAGTGCAAATAAACATTCGGAAGCGTGAGCAACAAATGGAGTACGGGCCAACACACAGTGAGAAAATGACACACAAGTGTGATGAGGTAACGCAGCAGACCACCAGCCGCAGACAATTGAGGTCAGGCCAGGAATCGGGCACAATCACATTATTGAAGGGTCGGCACAAAACACAGGAGTAGGCCACAGAGTGGAGACAAATGACAAACAGTGGTGTTAGGTACGGCAGCCAGCCACAGCAGCAGAATGAGTGGACAGAAAGGGAAAAATGCACAGAGACGTGGACCGGCTCTCGCTCAGCAGCAACAGCACAAGCAGCATGAGGTCAGACACAGTGGCACAATGATACAGTGATCCGTAGGTCATGGCAGCAGCCACAGCAGCAGCATGAGTCAGACAGTTGCACCAATGACACAGTGTGTAGGTCACTGGCACCAGCCCACAGCAGCAAGCATGAGGTCAGACAGTGGTACACTGATCAATTCTGGAGGTGGCACAAAAATACAACAGGGACGTAGGCACTACAGAGTGGGTCAATGAAAAAGTCTCTGTGTGCGTCACCGGAAGCAGCCACAGCTCAGCAGCATGAGGTCAGACAGTGCGCCCCCCCCCATGACACACAGTGTGTAGGTCACGGCAGCAGCACACGAGCACAGCACGCACTGAGGTCAGATCAGTGGCATCAATCACATTCTGGAGTTGGCAAACAACAGGAGTAGGGCACAGAGTGGCACAATGACACAGTGTGGAGGACACGGGCACACAGCCAACACGCAGAGCATGAGTGTCCATGAAGTGTGGCAACCAATGACTTTATGGAGTGGCTAAATAATGGTACGTAGGCCAATGCAGTGCGGACCAATGACACAGTGTGGTCCGGTCACGGCAGCAGCAAACAACAGCACAGCATGAGGTCAGGCCAGTGGAACTTCACATTCTGATGGTGGCAAATACACAGGGAGTAGGAGCAAATAGAGATGGGACAATGACACAGTCTGTGTAGGTCATCGGCAGCAGCCACAGCTGCAAGCGCATGAGCGTCAGACAGTGGCACAATGACAGATTGTGCTAGGTCACGAGGCAGCAGCAACTGCAGCTCGCATGAGGACAGGACAGTGGCAAACAATCACTTCTAGGAGGTGGCAAAAACGGAGATAGGCCACAGGTGGCACAATGAAACACGTCCCCCTCACCCTGTGGAGGTCACGGCAGAAGCACACTGACAGCAATGCATGAGCACTTAGCGCCAGTGCGCCAATCACATTCTGGAGGGGACTAAAAACAGGCGATTACGGCCACAGAGTGGGACAATGACACAGTGTGGACGGTAAACGGAAGCAGCCACAGCAGCAGCTCGACGGTCAGACAGTGCACACAATCGAACAGAGTGTGGAACGGTACAAGGCAGCAGGCACACAGCAAAGCAGCATTGAGGTCAAGACGTTGACACTCAATGACACAGTGTGAGGTCACGGCAACAGCCCACAGTCACAGGACATGAGAGGGTCTGACTAGTGGCACCAATGACAATCGTCTGGAGTCCCAGGTGAGCAAAAAAAGAGTTTGGACACTGACGTGGACAATGGAAACAGTGTGGAGGTCACGGCAGCAGCCACAGCACAGCAGATGAGGGATACAGGATCAGTGGCGCAATGAGCACCGTGTGTAGGTCACGGCACAGCAGCCATCAGCAGCAGCATGAGGTAAGACAAGTGGCACAATCAAATTTTGGAGGTGGGGCAAACAGGAGTAGGCCACAGAGTGGGATCAATGACACCGTGTGGCACAGTGGAGTAAGACCCCGCGCAGAGCCACACAACAGCAGCAATGAAGTTCAGCGACAGTGGCAACAAGACAGAGTGTGTAGGTCACGGAAGCTGCACAGCACAAGAACAGCATGAGGTAAGAACAGTGGCACAATACAAAATTTGGAAGGTCCCGCAAGAACAGGAGCCTAGGATCCACAGCTGTGGCCACAATGATACACCGTCGTGGAGGATCACAGGCAGCAGACACACAGACAATGGAAGCGATGAGTTGAGCAGTGGCACAATCACATTATGGAGGATGGGCAAGAAACAGGAGTAGGCCACAGAGGGGGACAAGACACAGTGTGGAAGGTCACGCAGCAGCCACAGCAGAAGCATGAGGTCAGGACATGTGGCACAAATGAAAGAGTGTGGAGGTTAAACACGGCAGCAGACACACAGCAGCAGCATGGAGGGTCAGAAGGTTGCACAACAATAATAACAAGTCGTGTAGGTCACGGCAGCAGCAAACAGCAGAAGGATGAGGTCAGACGTGGCACAATGACAATTCTGGAGGTGGCAAAAAACGGTAGTAAGCCACAGAGTGGGACAATGACACTATTGGGGAGGTCAACGGGACTGCAGCAACAGCGCAAGCAGCAAAATCTTGGGGGGGGGCAGGGGGTTTTCCACCCACAAAGAGGGGGGTGGGGGGTGGGGGGGGGGAAAAAAACCAAGTGCACAATGAATGTGTTGTGAAGGTACACAGGCCACAGCAGCAGAGTCATACAGTGGACACAATCGACACATTCTGGACCGGTGGCAATTAACAGGAGTAGCCACCGCCAAAGGGGATGGGACAATGGACACAGTGTGGAGAGTCATGGCAGCAGCACAGCAGCAAGCATCGAGGTCAGACCAGTCGGCACAATGACAAAGGTGTGTAGGTCCGGCAGCAGCCACATGCAGCAGCATGAGGTCAAGTCAAGTGGCAAACAATGACACATTCTGCAGGCTGGCCTAAAAAACAGGCTAGTAGTAGGCCACAGCCAGTGGCACAATGAACACAGTGTGAAGGTAACGGCAGCAGCCACAAGGCAAGCAAGCATGAGGTCAAGGCAGTGGACACAATCAAATTATGGACACGGCCGGCAACAACAGGAGTATAGCGCACACTCGAGTGGGACAATGACACAGTGTGGAGTAACGACAGCCAGCCACAGCCAGCAGCATGAGGTCAAGAATAAGTGCCAACAAATGAACAGAGTGGGGAGGCTGTTGGCTGGGCAATACCACAGTACAATGGTAAAGATGGTTGGTGGGCAGATGAGAAAACTGGACAGCAGTGGTGTGGCCCATCAGGCGGCGCGCGTGAGCGGCATCACAGAAAAGTGGCACGAGGCAAGGTAGTTTGAACCAGACTCATTTCTCACAGATTTGGGTGAGCGTCATGGGCTGATATAGTCTGAAGCCTACAGGCATTGGTGCTGTGTGGAATTCCTGGGCCGATCACACGACTGATTCATATGACAATCGGTCAGGCATTAACATCTTCCCCGTGGACAAGCCGGGTTCTACCTTGGGATGAACGATGCCCCGCCGCACTGAACAACACGCTCTGTGATGCCACACTACTGGCCGGGGCAGGACCAGCCTCTCCACTGACAAACTCGGTGCACTGTTGCGGCCAACACACTCCTAGAGGATCTTCCTAACTGGCGGTGGACTGAGTGCTGTCCAAGTAGGCCACACCTGTGTTCAGGGTCTGCTCCTGGGTCCTGACTGCTGCTGCTGTGCTGGCGGTGCCTCCCTGATACTCCTCACTCGGAGGGGCTGAACGGAACAGCTGCTCATTAGTGACTCCAAGACTTAGGTTGACTGTGATGGAGCTGAGTAATGCCACGACGATCCCCCACAAAAACTTCCCTCGCTGCTTCGGGCAGACGTGGTGCGCTGAAGAACCCCCCGGTCAGACATGTCAATAGGAGGGAACGATGCAGCACATAGGCAGCGGCAACTTGACTACGGAGTATTTCCCTTAGTATTTTGAGTCCTCTGTCCCCCCTCCCCCCCACCCCCCTCCAACTACGTCCCCCCCCTCGGACCACAACCCCCGCGCCCCTCCCACATTTTGGACACACTTGCGGTTAGCGAGGCGTCCAACTAGGGCTGGACAGAGCCAGAAGTCAGTACCTACTCATGGATGCACTGACTATTCGGACGCAGTCACATCAGCCAAGGCAAAACAAGCCTTGCTGCGGGCAATCATGCACAAGTGACTCTCGAGGGGCTTCACTGTCCTCCATCTTTACTGTATACTTGCCCACCGGTGCTTAGACGGGTCATCTGACCTCGTCTGCACTCATCTCCATCTACCTCCTCCAGCTGCTCCTTGTCCTCCTCTTTGTTACTGGGTAGAAAATCCACTCATTTCACCAGAAAATGATTCTGCTCTCCAATGTCCTCCTCTCCTACATTTCAGACCCCACACGGGACTCATGTGGCGCGAGATGTTAGGGCGCACACATATCAAGTCCCCTTGCACACGACGATTTTCCTTAAGCCTCTGTTACTGGACATGACAGGGCAGGTTTTGCGAATGACGTTATTTCATCCGTTGTCCTGGCAGGACTGACAAATAACTGTGGCTACCCGAATGGCCTCAACAAATGGCAGGTGTCACGCCATGAGGCATGCCACCTGGTGACATCAAAGTTACACAGGGGGGGACTCATGTACGCCTGGATCATAAACAAATCGTTTAATGGCCTTTTCTCTGTTCATTTACCAGTCCGGATCCCAACATGTGCAGGCTCGGAATTCAAGGGAATTGCGAGAAACATGCATATCAGAGTGTGTTGGGGGATGGCCGTTTCTGCCGCTGCAAACTCGAGGAGGGTGTTCCTGGCTTTGTAGGAATGGCATGAAGTGCATGACACAGTTTCCTGGCCATTTTCAGAATCTTATGCAAGATCGGTTTGGGAAGGACTTCGGAAACTTTTCTACAACCAGATTTGACTCACGTGCGCCAAGCAGCGCGCGCTTGGACCATCCTCCTCCTCTGGTGCAGCCGCGGAACCTATGCCGTTCCTCCCATGTCGTCACCATGGTTCCGATCTGCACGTTGGCGCGGAGGAAAGCCACACATCGTTTCTTGCTGCCATGACGGGGAGCAGTCCCTCCCCTGTGTGACTTCGTCTCGCAGAGGCACTATAAGCCTGGCTGTCCTTTAGATGTAGATAGCATGGAACCGCCTGTGCCCACTACACATGTAGGTATGTTGGAGCCACGTACATTGTGGAGGCTGAGATGGTGGTGGGGTGGAGGGAGAGTGGACATTGGAGCAGGGCGCCACAGTTTGACAAACGTGGAGGTGATAGCCGGCGGTCTGGCCAAGGTGGTTGGGGTGCCCTGGGCACGGAACCGGAAGCAATGCTGTGCACCTTGGCAAACAAAAGATAACCTTCAAGGACTGGCCCACCTTCTGTTTCTAAATATTTATGATGTGCCTCGCCGGGTACTGACTTTTTTGGAAAAATAAATTACGGCTTGGAACTATCCATCTCGGCTCGGCACAAGCTATTAGTTCTCTGAACGGCTGGGGCTTTGTGTGTGTGCCTGTGCAGAGTATACCATTTGGAAAGGGCAGGGGACTGCAGCACCAAACAACTGGACAGGAGTACGGAACGTAGACGGTCAGCTTCTGCACCTTAGGATGGTGGACGCATACTGTTGTCTCTTCTGCAACTCGCCCTCGTTGCAAACGGCACTATGGCGCGCGATGAGTAGCGAGGAGCAGGAGCTCTGGAAAGGGAGATGATGTCAAGAGAAACAGCTCCTTCTGCAGAGGGGTGGCAGCAACTTGAACGGCTGCAATAGCTGCGTGCACATGGGGCGCCTGCTGCTGCTGCTGCGGCGGAGGATTGGACCACAACATCTGAGCCACGTTTCTCAGGCACACACCGGGATCGGTGACGCTGCATGTGTTGACCGCAGGGCCTGTGGGTGACAACGATAGCTCCTGGCACGCATTCACTTATCTGCTTACTCAGATTCTACTATACACTATCTTCGCTTCCTCACGTGTCTTAGACAAAGAATGCACAACATCCGCGGGGTAGTATCGGATTATTTTACGCCTACGCTCCGCACTGAGTGACTACTGCTGCGCTGCCTCGCTCAGAGCCCATGTGCCGCTACTTTCTGGGAACTGCCAAGCGGGTTTTTATACCCCGATGGACCGCCGTCTTGGAATCCCGACCTCACACTTGCTGCTATACCTGACCCTGTTTCACCCGCCACATGAAACACTTGCTGGATCCGCGCTGCGCCTGCATGCGCAAGCTGAACCCTCTTCTCCTGACGATGATGAGAAGCCTTGCACCACCCGGCTCCCAAGTGCGGTCACGGATACCTTACATCATCTATTTGGTGTTTTCATCGCTCACTGCTCGTCCTCATCACCACGGTCTTGGTTATGCAGTGGGGATGACCATACCACACAACAGGACCTCCATGCCACTATCATCATACTGGCCCATTTCTTCCGCTGCCCTAACTAGTGCTGACTGCTCCTTAATTGTTCATCTTCGCTATATAGTGGCGTGAGCCACCAGACCACTAGTGATCTCTGGGCTGAGGGAACCCGGATGGGGACACAGAGGCTGGGCTGAGGACAGGTTGAAGGGCCCGATGACCAGCTCCCAGGCGCCAATGCAAAACTAAGGTTTTGTACTGACGTTCCCACGCGGTTCGGACCTCTTGGATGGGGTTGTCAGATGTCATATGGGAGGAAGTGGCATTGACTTAGCTAAACCAATCAAGAACCATTGGGTTGCTAGTGAAGCATCACGTGACCGCCCTAGATGACTGCGGACAGTTGTGGCCTTAACAAGTGATCCTCTGCTGCCACAGACGGTCCCCTGCTGTGCTGCGACACTGGGCTGCTCCAGGAATATCTTGCTGCATCCTGCACAATTGCAGCTGTGAATAGCCTGCACATATTGTCCTGAATACTGTTTGTTCTAAAAATGTACAGGACAATGGTTTGATGAAGATAAACTGTATATCCGTTTAAATTACACACCCTCGTATTTGACTCCAATGAACCACTAAGAAGCTCTGGTTAACCCTTGGATCATCAATCTGCCGCCTCTCAAAATGGCAGGAAAAAATTGTAAATTGTATGTGCCGTTTAAAAATCTGTGTATATTTACCGAATGTTAAGGCTTAATTACTTGGGATATGATTTATGCTTAAAGAATTTATCTGTGGCGGTGGAAAAAGAAAGTTTCTTTTACTGAGGGCAACTGCCAGAAAAATAACTTAGTTAAACACACCCATTGGATGTTAAATGGCGCAAAGAATTGAGCCAACCACAACTACTAGCTTGTAGGTTTTACAATGCGGGTGTTTTTTTACGCCACACAACCAAGAGATATTGTAATTAACCTTTGCTTAGTTAATTAGCTACAGGAAAAAATGTATAATATTTTGGCACGGTGAAAAATGGACGGTTTCCTTGGAGTCACCACAGCTGTAACTAAAACAAACGACACTTAATTAACCCATAGATGTAAATTGCGAACACAAAGAATTGAGCCACCACAAACTACTAGCTTGTAGCACGTGATACAATGACACGGTGTTTTTTTCGCAAAACTACAAGAGATAAAATTGTAATCTAACCTTTGCTTGTGAGATTAGGCTACAGGTAAACTTGTACTATATTTTGGCCGGTGAAAATGACGAGTTTCTTGGAGTCAACACACAGCTGAAATAACTCAACACTTAATTATACCCCTGGATGTAATTGCGGCAAAGATTGGCCACCACAAACTACTATGCATTGTGTGTTGCGTGTTACAATGCGGTGTTTTTTACGCCACCAACAAGAGATAAAAATTGTAATTAAACCTTTGCTTGTGAATTAGGCTACAGGACAAAAATGCTATATATTCTTGGCGGAGAAAATGACGGTTTATTGGAGTCACCACAGTGAATAAACAACGCCCTTAATTAACCCCTGGATGTAATTGCCGCCAAAGAATTGAGCCACACAACATACACTACTAGTTTGTAGAGTGTTACAATGCCGGTGTGTTTTTACTGCCAACGCATCAAAGAGATTAATATTGAATTTAACCTTTGTGTGAATTAGGCTCAGGAAAAAATGTATATATTATGCGCGCGTGAAAATGACGTTTCTTGGCTGTCACAACAAGCATGAGTACAAACAACGTTAATTAACCCCTGGATGTACAATTGCGCAAAGAAATTTGAGCTCCACAAAACTACTAGCTTTGTAGCGTGTTACAATGCCGTGTTTTTTACGCCCACAAAAGGAGTAAAATTGTTAATTAACCTTTTGCTTGTGAATAGTCTACAGGAAAAATGATATTATCTTTGGCGGTGAAAATGACGGTTTCTTGGGATCCACCCACTGCTGAATAACAATCGCTTAATTAACCCTCGCGATTTAAAATGCGGCAAAGAATTGAGCCTCCACAAACATACTAGCTTTGTAGCGTGTTACAATGCCGTTTTTTTTACGCCACACAACAAGAGAAAAAAAATTGAAATTAACCTTTGCTTGTGACTTAGGAAAGGGAAAAATGTAATATTTTGGGGGTTTGAAAATGACGGTTTCTTGGATCCCCACAGCGAATAACATTGCTTTTTTAACCCTTGGATCAATTGGGCCAAAGAATTGGCAGCCAAAATAAGTGAATTTGTATGAAAAAACCTGTTCTTTAAATGAACAACGGGAACTGGCTTAGACCCCGTTGGATATTAAATGTGCTGTGAGAGTGGGATTTAAATGTTTCAGCGCTGGACGACCGGATTTCAGACCCAAATCCCCAAAAAAATCAAAAATGAACTTTTAGAGAAGCGTTTCTGAGAAAGCTGGACCCCGACAAAAATCCTGTATAAAAATCAGTTTTTCATAACAAAAAACCGCGGCAGCACCTTCCCTGATCAGAAAAGTGAGAGCGGTATGAGCTCCAGCGTCGCGCCCGGACTTTATAGTGTGGTGAGTCACAGAACCCGGTCTCATTTGGGTTATCTCTGCACATTTTGCAGGCTATGCCCTTTTCCTCCCACTTTCTTTTCCCCCCCCCCCCCCGTAACCCTGGCTGCAGCCATTTTATCAAAAAAAAGCACATTCGTTCACCCCCCAAATACCCAATTTCGATTCATTTAGAACCCAAGTTTTTTGAAATTCTAACGAATTCCACTTCGTTGAATTCAATTCGCCATCTCAAATATAGACAAAGATTTTTAATTAACAAAATGGTTGTATGTTAATTTAGTTGGTATAGCCATTTGGTAGCATAAATTCGTTTTAAGTCATTAGGTCTTGGGGTATGTTTTATAATTAACATAAAAGGATTAGTGTGCACACTGGAATCTCCAGTTAATCTCTGCCCCCGGGAATTTGGGTCTGTTAGCTTTTTTAAAGGGGATATCAGTATGAGGGAAATGAAACAGTAACATAGGCAACCATAGTCTTTGCAGATGACTTCAAACATATTTTTCTCCACCGCAGCACTGAAACTTAGCAGTCACAGTAACAATAACAAGTGCACAAATCTTGTCAGTACTATTTAACGCTCATAGCTCTAAGTAGACTGTATGAACTAGTGGTTTTTTAACTAATGGTAATGCAGCATACTTGTAATAAAGTCTCTGAGCCACACAAAAGCAATTTGTCTCTGTCTTCTGTGCCAGGGGTCTAATGCTTACAGCTCTGGTAGACCCTGCTCCAGGGCACACAATGAACACTATTTGTACACCAGCAGTCTCAACTGTTCTCTGGTTTAGCCAGTGTACTAGCCCTTACTTGACTCACGGGCTCATGACGCTTGCAGCAAACTTCCCTAGTGTTATGGAAATACAACATTGCAGTGTAACAAAATATGTGACATTAATAAGCATCTTCTCCAACTAATAAAGGGTTTTAAGGCTGACGGTAATATACAGACATAGACAAAATTGTTGCCATCCTTCTGTTAAAGAAAGAAAAACCCACAATGGTCTCTGAAATACCTTGAAACTGACAAAAGTAATAATACATTTTAAATTATTGAAAATCAATCATTGAAATCAGACAATGCTTTTGAATTTTGGTTCCCTCGAAAAAAAAGAAAATAATGAATCTAGACTTGGACAAAAATGATAGTACACTTAGCTAAATGTCTTATTGCACAAGCTTTTAAGGCAATTACTGCAAACAAATGATCTCTGTAACTGCGAATGAGACTCCGGCACCTGTCCATGGGTATTTTGGGCCAGTATTTGTGAGCAAACCGCTCCAACTGTCTCAGGGTTAAAAGGTGCATTTTTCCAGACTGCATCTTTCAGAATAAGGGTCATAGAAGGCCACTTCAGAATAGTCTAATGCTTTGCTCTTAGCAATTCTTAGATGTTTTTAGCTGTGTGTTTCGGTTATTATGTTGGAGGACCTATGACTCGCGACTGAGACTAAGCTTTCTGACAATGAGCCGCCCATTTCACTCCAGAATGCCTTAAAGGGGTGTTATCGTTTCATTAAATGGTCTTCAGAATAAGGGGACAGCGAAAACAAGCAACTTTGCAATTGGATGTCATTAGCAAAGCTGCCTTGTTCTCACAGTGTCCCTTATCTTGTGTTTTTATTTACACTGATATCCAGTGTGGGTCTAATCCCTCTCCCTGCATTTCACTAGCGGAGAGCTCATTTACATTCTGTACAGCCCCTGGGTCGATTCACAGGCTGTACAGAATGACTCAGAGTTAGGGGCCGTAGCATTTTTCTGTCTCCACACCTAGCAGAAACAGACTGCAGCAGATTGTACAATGAGAAAACATGACAGTTTTGACCTGTGCCTAACTCTCCTGCATACACGCAGATCTGTGCCGTTCTTAGAAAGCTGTAATACATCTCCAGCTGTGAGAGGAGATCAGTGCTCAGATTAGATTGAATGCAGCCTGTGGTATGTATACAGCTCTTATAAAATAAGACTGATAGGGAGAGACACAGTGACATGTGGATTCAGAGAGAGGGAGGGGGGAGTCTCAGGCCAGCAGTGAAGGGGGGATGATGTCATCCAGCTGGGAGGAGAAGAAACGCCCCTGCATTCACAGAGTTGGGAAGCTAAGAGAAGTGTGAATCAGCCAAAGTAAGGAAGCGATACATCCCCTTTAATAGTCTTTAAATTTTATTGCACCCTGCACAGATTAAAGTCACTCTGTGCCAGATTCGGCCCCAAAACATAACTAAGCCTCTTCTGTGTTGCAAAGTAGGTGCAATGTACGTCCTTTTTGACTGTGAAAACAGCTCATTTGACTTGCCAAAAAGCTCTGGCTTTCTGTTCAAATGACATTCACCCAGAAGCTTTTTGACGTGTCAATATGGAATTTGGCAAAATGCAATCTCTGTTCTTTATGATTTGCTTTCAACTGTGGTTTCCTCCTTGCCCATTTTTCATTTCACCCACTTTGTCAACGACAGCAACAAATTGTGTGATCTGATGTACCTTAACCTTGGAGTTTACCTCTAATCTCTTTGGAAGTTGTTCTGGTTTACCATTCATTTTATCCATCTCTTCAAATTGCCATCAATTTTCCTCTTGCAGCCACTTCCAGGGAGGTTGGGTACAGTTCCATAAACTTCTAAATAATATGTGCAGCAGTAGTAACAGGAACATCAAGATATTTCTTTTGACATCGCTGTAGACATTGGGGTTAACCTCCACTTAAACTCCGCTCCCCGGCGCTTAACCCTTTGATTGCTGCGATTCGTGACTGCAGCAAAATCAAAGGGCTTTTGCCTGCTCTGTCGGGTAATCGGGACTCCTGGTGAACCAACATAGCCCGGGGAACGGTCCCTGGGACCTAGAATTAGCATATATGAATATGCTAATACATTACTAAGTGTAAAAAAAGTTAAACAGTTATCCTGTGTAGAAAAAAAAATAAAATAAAATAAAATACAAATAAATATTTAATAAAAAATAATTGTGCATACATTACACACACAAAAAAAACTACACATATTAGGTATTCACACAAGCGTAATAACCTAGCAAGTTATCAAGTGTTAAATGTGTAAAAAAACAGTTTAAAAAACTTTTTTTTTTTAATTTAAAAAAAATCTGCAATAATTTATAAGTAATCTTAAACTATTCCACCAAAAATACAACTTTTCCCAAATAAAACAAGGCCTCAAACAACTGCATCATTGAAAAAGTAAAAAAGTTACGTCTGTTGAAACACAAAGAGGTAATACAGTAACTAAAAAATGTGCTGGTCATTAAGGGAGACATGTATAAAAGGGGCTGCATCAGAAATCTGGCGTCTTTTCAGCCCAAAAACTGGCATTTATATAGCCGTTTGCTATATTTTTCAATAGCCCGTACACCAGTATCAGGCACATAACAGAGCACCCGCAGCATTTTGTAATGTGCCTGATTTCGGGGAGGAATGCGGGGGGCAGGGCACACTAGCACCGTACAAAGCTATAGATCTATAGCTTTGTTACGGCAATTCTAGGCGCATTACTGCCGGAACAGGTAAACCACTTTCAAAGTGGTTTACCTGAGCCAGAAATGTAGTCTTAGCGCTAAAATGCACCTGATTTATGATCCGCAGTAGAGCGGGTTCATAAATCAGGCTCATTCTATGCTATTATAATGTGCATGAAAATTGGCGTTTAAACGCCTAAGTACTTTTCAGGCGTTCGGCTTAAGGGGTTAAATAAACTGACTGATTGCAAGTTTTAAGACACTGTTTTTTTCCAGTGTTCACTCCCCAGCAAAAATTATTTGCTCTTTGTATTCTTCAGGTTGATACGATTCTGGCAATACCAAATATAAAGGGTTTTAGGTATGCTATAGTACTGTAAAAAAATCCAAACATCCAAAAAATCCAAACTAATGAAATGTATGTAAACTTTTGACTTTGCAGAAAGTAATTAAAATGCCTTAAAACATTATTTCTTTCTCATTATACAGCCTAAGGCAGAAAGTAGTAAAACAATATACATCCCAGCCATGGAAGCCTTCATTAGGCTTCCAGCCACCTTATAAACCAATCAGGGCCCTGCAATCTCGTCACAGTAGCCCCGATCGGAGTGAGAAATGGTGCGCAGCTTGTCATCTAAGGGGTTAAACAGAATTCCGTGCTGTTACTGGTGGGTGTCAACTGCAATAAGAAGCCACAACTCGCTGCTTCTGTAGCAGGATCATGCCGTGATCCCGCTACAAAACCCCTTACCAACACTGGGATGTAAGTTTACGTCCAGTTTTATTAAGGGGTTAACATAATTATTTTCAATCTTTTCTAGGGGTAACATCATTTTTGTTCAGCACAATTCAAAAGCAAAGTCTGATTTTTATTGGTTGGTTTTCAGTAAATTTACTTTATTATTAGTTATGTAACTTTTTATTTATTTCAGTGATGATTATGTTTTTTTTCTCTTTAACGGAAGGATACCAACAATTTTATCCGTGTGTAACATTGTATAATGTTATTACACAAAGTAGTCTATTTTTAAAGGGGGTAATGACATTGGACCCTTGCATATGATGGGCTCTTCTCACCCTCCTTATACACAAAATTATATAGTCAGATAAGTAGGTAGATAGATAGACAAGGGTTACTACATACGCCATTCACCAAAATATCATTCCTTTTTTTAATTTGATTTGTAATCCTATTATGTCCTTTTAGACATTTTACCCAAAATGATGCTTTCAGTAAAACCCCAATTATTATTTAATTACATCTCTAGATGCATAGCTTAAGGGTTGTTGTTTTTTTAAATTCCTTGTATTATTCTTCTTTTGCATTGATACCTCACGGCCTTTCAAATAAAAATGTTACTGAAA